>JADRCD010192288.1:0-40190 GCA_019843815.1 Montemys delectorum
GGATAACTCCAAGGAAACAGTGTCCTTCACACACAACAGGACCGTTGCATGTTTGAACTCCCAGAGGCTGCCTCACCGTGCACATGTTCTGCACAGGTTCTGATGGGACAGGGTCCCAGTGCTGAGAGGGATAGAGACACTGGCTCCCACCCCTAACCAAGAAGCAGTCTACAATTAACAGCCCTGGTGAAGTGAAGTTTTCACAATGGAGCCTCACTGGTTATAGACCAACCACACTCCAAGTAAATCCCATGCCCAGGAGTAGCTGGCCAACACAACAAACTCAATGGTTTTTTCATCTCATATTGCTTTGTTTGGGCATATTTCATCTTGTTGGTCTCTTGCTTATACATTTTAGTTTCTGATTTTGATGTTTTGTGTGTGTATGTGTATGTTTCTCTTGTTTTTTTGTTTGTTTTTGTTTTTGTTTGTCTGGTTTTAGTCTTGTTTTTGTTGTTGTTGTTATTGTTGTTGTTTTTGAGACAAGGTTTCTCTGTGTAGCCCTGGCTGTCCTTAGAATTCACTTGGTAGATCAGGCTGGCCTCGAACTCAGAAATCCACCTGCCTCTGCCTCCCAAGTGCTGGGCCTAAAGGCGTGTGCCACCACTGCCCGGCTTAAGTTTTGTTTGTGTGTGTGCTTTTTAAAGAGAAGAGAAAGGATATGTTGTTGGATGAGTGGAGAGGTAGACAGGACCTGGAGGAATTGGGGGAGAGGAAAGCATGATCAAAATATATTGAATAAAAACATTTGTATTAAAAGTAAGCAAATAAGGCCAGGGAGTAGTGGTGCATGCCTTCGATCCCAGCACTGGAGAGACAGAGGTAGACAGATCTCTGTGAGTTCAAGGCCAGCCTGGTCTAATAGAGTGACAGGATAGCCTGGGCTATACAGAGAAAACTTGTCTCAAAAAAAACCAATCAACCAAACTAACAAACGGAAAAAAATTTTTTTTAAAAGAGTGTATACAGATCAATAAATACCAAGCAGCCATCATAAACCCAATCACAGAAAAAGATTCCTTTGAAAATTATGGTCGGTGTCAGAGAAATGGTTCATTCTGTGAGAGTACTTGCTGCCAAGCCTCATGAACTGAAGTTTGATCCTCAGGACCTACATGGTGGAAGAGAACCAGCTCCCTCAAGTTGCCCTCCGACTTTCATGTGTACCATTGTATGTGCCTGTGGGAACACACACATGCACACTAAATGAAAAAAAAGTAATAAGATGAAAATGTGTTTGTTTGTTTGTTTGTTTAGAAAGAAGAAGATGGGGCTGGAGAGGCAGCTCTGTTGCTCTCACAGAGGATCTATGTGTGCTATACAGCATCCATGTCAGGTGGCCCCCAGCCACCTGTAATGTTAGCTCCAGCTCTCTGCTGGCCTATGAGGGGAACTGCACTTCTATGCACAGACGATTAAAAATAGAATAACATCTTTTTTTAAAAAAAAAAAGGGGGGGAGGGAAGGAAGGGAGAGAGGGAGGGAGAGAGAGAAGGAGGGAGGGAAGGAGAGAGAGAAGGAGACAAACAAGGAAAGCATCATAATCAAAGGACCAACTGGCTTTCACCAGAAGTGGAGAAAGCCTGGAAGAAAAAAAACGCCATGTCTGTTATTTGTCTAAAACACGGGAAACAAAGCAGGACCGGTGGCCAGGCTAACACTAGCTTTTCTGTCCTGACATCGGGGTGGATGAAACTGGAATCTGCCTGGGTTTCAGGCTGGAAGCCGCATATGAACACCTGATGTTTGAGGAGCCTGCAGAACTTTCCGGTGTCACTTAGAAAATGCAGAGGCGAAGTGACAAGATAGTTTACCTCTTTGGTTCCCTGGGATTTCAAGACCTCAAGCTCACCCTCCACACTTTTAAAAGCTAGCTTGATGTTTTCTCTTATGGTTAATGTTTGTCACTTGAGTTTTTCTTGGCTCTGAGCTCAGGCTTCCTTGAACCCTTGTCCTCGTCCCACGCTGAGGGATCCCAGATAACTCCTGGTCGCAGCTGCCGCGCTGTGGTTGTGAAAGGCTCTTGGAAAATAGCTGGGAAGTTGCTGGAATTCGCCTTTGAACATTTTTACTTTGTTTCATGACATAAGACACTTTAGCTTTGTTCTTGTGGCTAAATCTCAATTCCTGGCGTCTCCCCAAACAAGCCGTTATTATCAAAGGGCTTCATGCATTTTTTAAACAAAATTAGTCCACTTTCCCAAGCCTTTCTTTTTCCAGAGACTTCAGCTTTTTCAAGATCAATGACATTGGCAGGAAGGCCCTGAATGAACTAATTGCTGCTCTCATCATCTCCCTTTTCTTTATGTTTTTCTTTACATACATCCTTGGAAATTTTTCAGTCTTCCATTTTTCTGTCAGACATCTTTTTTTTTTTTAGTTTGTCAGCACTTATTGCTATGTAATAGATTTTTTTGGTTTTGTATTTAAATTTGTTGTTGCATCACCCAGCTTCCAGAATATTATAAAGGGAATGCCTACATCCCTATGAAAAATTACTTTAAAATGTATAATTATTTTAGCATGATGCCAAGTGATACACACACATACATATATACATATATACATGCATATATGTATATATACACATATATACATATATGCAACATATAGACACATATATGTATGTATATACATACATGCAATATACACACATATACATGTATGTATACATATACGTATATACACATATGCAACAGCATTTTATTATATATGTATATGTTGTACACACACACATATATATATGTATGCATATGACTTGTACATGGCAAGAACTCACCAAAACCAAATTAATCAATCCATTAATCAAAAGAAAAACTAGGAGAAATAGTTTCTAACTGAAACAGTTACTATACAAATTACAGTCCTTACATAGGAAAGTCCTTTCTGAATCACTACAAGATCAATCACTGTGATCGGAAATGAGTTAACAAATGTAATCAATTCACAAAAGAGCATGCAAACGCCAAGCAGCAGATCCAGGCAGAACAGTTCACACTTATAATCCTGCACTAGAGAGGACCCCAGCTTGAAGGCAAGGTGGGGCTATGAAGCCAGATGCTCTCGGTGAAGCAGAGGGGAAGTGGAGGCACATGGGAGAGGGTACCAGGGGCAGGGCTTGTTGATCACAAACGTGTAACATGTTAAGTACAAACACGAACTGCCTGCTGTCCAGTAGAATGGGGTGGGTAGGGCATTCGGAAGTGGGTAAGCATCTGAATGGTGTATGGCAAAAAAAAAAGTTATAACCTTTTATTAGATCAAACTGACATATCATTAAATTTTAAACATGGGCTGGAGAGATGGCCCATCAGTTAGGAGCACTTGCTGATCTTACAGAGTCCTGAGTTCTGTTCCCAGCACCGGTGTTAAAATGCCTTGAAACCTCCTATAACTCCAGCTTCAGGGGATCTGACCCCTCTTCTAACCTTGATGGGCTCCTGTGCTCATAAGCAAGTACACTCACACAGACACATATACATAAAGAAAATAAAAATTAAAAATAATAATTTAAACACACATTCTATTTAACACAACAGTTCCACTTCCAGGAAAATATATTAGTAATCCACGCAGCGTGTAGCCATAGGCTTTTACTCGTTGCTTATTGTTTCCGAGGGAGTGGGGTAGTTCAACAGCTGCTGCTTATTAAGCAGGAAGTGCATGCCGCCTTTAGAGAAGCATCAGGAAGCCCAAGCCTAAGGAAGGCAAAACTAAAGTGTGTGATTGAAATGTTCCAAAATGGATGGTAAAATATTTCCATTTTATAAACCATGGAGAAAGACAACGGCACTCCATTCACTTGACCTTACTTGGAGAACATGGATGTGACCGAACACTGAAGGTCTCGTCAAAGCCAGTTTCAGCCAGCATAGCGTTAGCAGAGAAGGCAGGTTTAGAGAATCTACTATCCTGAGAGATGGAAATAAGAATTATTAATGGACACACAAAAGTGAAAAGAACTCATGTTGAAGTAAACTTAAGTATTTAGCGAAAATAGAGTTTGTTTCTTAAATCTATCTTTATACAATGCAGTGCTCAGTCTGAGTCTGTGCTGTTAATAAATGAATACCTAGAGTTATATAGTGGTTTTCTAAGATTTACTTAATTTAGTTATGTACTTATTTACTCTCTCTCTCTCTCTCTCTCTCTCTGTGTGTGTGTGTGTGTGTGTGTGTGCGTGTGTGTGTGCGTGTACGTGTGTATGTGTGTTTACCCAAAGGGCATTGGATCCCCTGAGGCCTGAGTTACATGTGGCCATGAGCTGCCAAGCATGTGCTATTGACTCTGAGCTATCTCTCAGCCCATAACTTTTAAATCTACAAATAAGTTGAAGCAACCAGCAAAACAGTTCAGTGTTAGTAAGTGGATTTTGCAGATCCACTGGATCCATGGAGGGTTGCACTGAGGGAGGTCAAGGCTAGCAAGCATGCAGTATACATGTGAATCACGTGTTCCCACACACTGAGGGGTCAAGGCTGGTGATCATGCAGTATACACATGAATCACGTGTTCTCCTAGCCTCTGGCCTCGTCATCCTGTATTTTTTTACACCATTTTGTTGGTTTTGTTATATATGTAAAAGGGGGAAGCAAAAGTAGGAAATAGGATCAAAGAATGCATTTCCTCTTAGAGTCATTTGGAGACGTTGTTGAACTGGCTCAGACTGGTTCCGAGGATGCACCTTCCCTGGAGTTACTGATGGGCTTCTTTTTACATTCATCCAGTAGATTCGTAAATGGTTTCAATCTACTTTAAGATATGTTATGTCAGTGTATTAGTCAGGGTTTCTATTCCTGCACAAACATCATGACCATGAAGCAAGTTGGGGAGGAAAGGGTTTATTTGGCTTACTTCCACATTACTATTTATCACAAAGGAAGTCAGGACTGGAACTCAAGCAGGTCAGGAAGCAGGAGCTGATGCAGAGGCCATGGAGGGATGTTCCTTACTGGCTTGCTTCCTCTGGCTTGCTCAGCCTGCTTTCTTATAGAACCTAAGACTTCCAGCCCAGGGATGGTACCACCCACAAGGGGCCCTACCCCTTGATCACTAATTGAGAAAATGCTCCACAACTAGATTTCATGGAGGCACTTCCCCAACTGAAGTTCCCTTCTCTGTGATAACTCCAGCCTGTGTCAAGTTGACACACAAAACTAGCCAGTACAGTTAGGAATAGAGAAATGGCCCAGTGGTTAAGAGTACTTGCTGCTCTTCCAGATGACTAGAATTTTGTCCCCAGTACCCAGGACGGCTTGCAACTACCTGTAACTCTAGTGCTAGGGTGTCTGGCGCCCTCTTCTGGCCTCCACAATCACTACATTCATCGCATATAGCCACACACAGACACACACATGCCTGATGAAGGAGAATTAAAATAAAAATATTTCTTAAATGTCAAAGATAGTGGGTTTTTTTTCCACCCTGGGACATTAGACAGTTTTACTCACTACTTATTGTTAGAGGGTGAACTGTGGGTTGTGTCCCAGACTTTGTAAGTTAAAGCCTTGATCCATGATCCTCAAAATGCATTTGGAACTGGGGCCTTTAAGAGCTGATCAAGTTAAAATAAAGTCACTGGGGTGGGCCCTAACCCAATATGTCCTGTGTCCTCATTAAAAAGACAAACACAGATGCAGAAGGAGGAGTGTGTGCACAAGAGGGGGAGGGGAACAACAAGCAGCTAAACCAACAAGGAAGCCGGAGGAGCGCCAGCCTTGCCAACACCCAGATCTTAGGCTGCGTGGAAATACATTTCTGATATTTAAGCCATCCTGCACGTAGCATTTTGTTCTGGCCTCCCTGGAAAGCTAATTAATACTCTCAGCGAAGTCATCTCAGCACGCCTTTCCTGAATGTTGAAAGTTTTGGTTTTTGCGGTATTGAGATGGAAGCTAGCTTGCAAGTTCTCTGCAATGAATTATTAACGTGTCACCAGCCCTTGAATAAAGAATTGGAATGGAATAAAGACTAGGAATGGCCTCGCTGGAGTGGGCGTGGCCTTGTTGGAGGAAGTGCGTCGCTGTAGAGGTGGGCTTTGAGGTGTTCTATGCTGAAGCTCTGCCCAGTCCAAAAGAGAGCCTCCTCTGGCTGCCTAAAGAACACAGTCTCTTCCTGGCTTCAAGATGCCGAGCTCTCAGCTCCTTCTCCAGCACCGTGTCTGCCTGCATGCTCCCAGGCTTCCTGCCATGATGACAACGGACTGACCCTCTGAAACTGCGAGCCAGCCCCAATTAAATGTTTGCCTTTATCAGAGCTGCCTTGGTCATGGTGTCTCTCGTCACAGCAATAAAATCCTAACTAAAACAGATTCTTTTTTAAAGATAAACTTTAGTGATGTGTTAAATAAATCTGTTTCTACCCTCTGAACATTGTAATTTGACATGGTTTAAACTCACACTTACATGTATGTTTTCAGGGCCAACCATTTGGTATTGGGTCAGCGTGCTCTTCTCCTGGTCTCAGCGTGCCTTAGTTCCCTGTGGTTCTTTGTTGTAGGGGTGAGGCCCTGTGTGTTTTTCTCCATCCACTTTGGCATGATTGATGTCATCTTTAGGCATGTTTAGACAGTCATGCTGGTGAGACTTCATGGGTGTAGCTTCACAAGAGACATACTCACACAGCAAACTCTTTTGGTTTTTGATCTTTTGGCTCTGAGAACCTCCCACAACATTCCAGAGCCGTAGGTGCAGAATTGTTTTGTAAACACCTCAGAGCCCCACAGCTCTGCATTTTGATGAATTGTGGATTCCTGTAGTAGTCTCATCTGTTGCAAAGAGACATCTCTTTGGTGAGGGGGTGAGGACTACACTTATCTGTGAGCCTAAGGACAGATGTTCAGAATATAGTTAAGGATTAAGTCGTTTCAGTAAAGTGGAGGTTGTGGGTTCTCCTCCAAGATCCAAGACTTCACTAGACATAGGTAATTGGCTAGGTTTCCAGTTATGATTTCCTGAGTGGTCATCCCTGAAGCATGTACACGAGTAACACTATAGAGACTAAACAAATTATATTTATGTGTTAAAGGATACATATGTACACACACACACAAAATCACACACAAACGCATGCACATGATAGTACACTATTAGGATAAGACTGCTTGGGTCTTTATTCCCACTACTTGGGAAGCTGAGGCAGGAAAATTGAGAGTTCAAGGCCAGCCTAGACTACCAAGTATGGGAGGCCCTAGTTCCTCCCCATAAAAACAAAACAAAACAAAACAAAAGCAAATGGGGACAAAAGAGAAAAATAAAAATACTGCCCAATAAAGTACTCCCCCGTCTGCCTCCTGCTTGGCATTGTGCCTTTGGTACTAATTTCTGAATGTGCTGTTGTTGACACCCCCATTATCTGGGGTAGCAATCAACGTTCTCAGCAGTTTTTTCTTTGGCCTTGAGCCTCCAGTGGGACCTGCTGCCCGTCAGGAATGACCTCCAATTCATGCTTGGTGTTATTCCAGGTCAAGCAGACCTGAGAGGCTTTCAGTATCCAAAGGGCCAGCCATAGGGGATTTTCAGATCAAATGAAGCCAGACCCAGGGAGTGCCAGGGGAAGTGGAGCTGTGTCTAGGCTGTAGAAGATATGTGTTATGTCACTGGGGCTCCGAAGGAGCGTGACATGGAGTGTTCTGTATAAGCATGGCCCCGTGAGCTTAGTAGATGTAAGATCTGACAGGAGCCCGTTGCGGTTCTCCTGGGATAAATGATCTCAAAACCAGAATCTGATGTTCTATTCACAGCAAGGCCTCCCTTATTTGTGCCTTAAAGCAGCTGCTCGCCAAGGCCGATTACTTCTCTCACATTGCCCAAGTAGAGAGAACAGGCCCCGTCTCTACACTAGATAACTTAAAAAACACAGATTTGTCTATGACCAAACCACCCTGACCTTGCCTGAGATTGTCTAAAGCAGTGTCTAAAGCACTTGGCTGGGAGGAAAAGTAGGATCCATTCCTTCATGGCAAGAGGAACCAATACAGGAAGCACTTAGCCCAATGAAGAAAATTAATGGCGTGAGGGCATTTGCAATAATTATGTGATAATTAAATAATTTAAAATGAAGTCATTAATTAGTAGCTGGCAGACATTGACTCAGAGGCCAAGTTCAAGCTGCTCTGGAAAGGGGCCTCCGTAGGACAATAGAAACCCTGTTGGGAGGGACTTGGGACAGAAAATGAAATATGCACACACCATCCTTTGTGCCCAAGAGGGAATGAGCAATATATATCTTTAAATGTCTGTGTCTGGAAGGTGTGAGCTGTGTGTTTTCTGGGGCAGGAGTAACATGCCAGATCACTGTTGAGCACCAGAGTGAAGAATTCCATTCACTAGTCCTCTAGTGCCTACCCTGGACACTGAAGGTCACAGTAGCCTCCAGCACCTGATGAGAGTCACCAAAAGAACACTGTGTGGCCTGGAATCAAGAATTTTCCTTAGCTGTTTTATTTATTGCTTAAGTAATATGCTAATAGCAGCCACATAGCATTTTTAAAGGTATATTTTGTTTTAAATTATGTGTATGTAGGGGGTTGGCATGCACATACAAGAGCGTAGGAGGGCCCAAGGCTAAAGGCATCCCCGGAGCTGGAGTTTCAGGCAGTTGTGCGCCTCGGTGTGGATACTGGAAGATGAACTTGGATCCTTGGCAAGAACAGCAAGTGCTCCTAACCACTGAGCCATCTCTGCAACCCCCTTGTGGCCAGCAAGGTTGCTCAGTAGGTAAAGAAGTTTGCAACCTAAGCCTTGAGACCCAAGTTCAACCCTCAGAACCCACATGAAGGTGGAAGGAGAGGGTTGGCTCAAAGAAGTTTTACAACTCTGACCCTCATTCTCATGCCATGGCACGTGCACAGCCCAACACACAAAATGCACACACACACAGACACACACAAATGTGCCCCACAGCTTGCATGCATACACACACACACACACACACACACATGCACACCCCCTATACAGTATGAATGCACAGACACATACACATACTACTCCATGCATGTACACATACCCCACCACACCATGCATGCATATACACACAGTACAAATGCACCCCACAGCATGTATTCATACACACCCCACAGCATGCATGCATATACACACCACGCTACAGTATGCATGCACATACTTTTCAAGTAGCTCAAAACAGTAAGATTTGGGAAAAAAAGGGGGGGGGAAGTCTGGAAAAGATAAGGATTAGTTTCCCCCCAAATGTAGAGTAATTTTGTTAAGAATAGAAAATAAAATACTATGAAAAACAAATAATCAATAAGATAAACAAATTGTTCACTGAGAAATTAATGAATCTAACATGCATGTGGCAAGAACTCTTGAGAAAAAAGAAAAGGACAGAATGATAATAAAAGAAAGATAAAGGATGTCATCGCAGATACCAAAATGGCAAGAGAGAAAAAAAGACCCAGGAAAGTTCAGTTTGCAAATTTGGTGCGGGGAGAGGGGGTACGGGGGGGGGGGCTGGAATTAAAAAGATATTTCACAGACCTGTAGGTGTTTTAATGTTGGAACCATGATTGCAACCTTCAAAGGCATCCCAGATCCAGGTGATCCCTCTTGAGCTAGTATCAACATTGTACAAAAGTCTCAGAGAAGATAGAAGGAAGTATCCTGAGTCACGGGTGGGTGGAGGTATTCTCTTCACATTCATGACTAATCTCCCCTCCTAGCAGTTGAAGTTCCTGTTGCTATGAAAAAAAAACCAACAAAGGCAAAGTAAAAGGAAGCCTTGTTTGTTTTGTCTCACAGTTTGAGGGCTCAGTCCATCACGCTAGGAAAGCCAGGGTGGTGGCCGTGGTGTCAAGCAGCAGTCCCAGTCAGGAAGCAGAGAGAGATGCCGCTGGCTCCGTTGGCTTTCTCCTTTTTATTCAGCCCAGGACTCCAGCCTATGGACTGGGTCACCCAAATCTAGCGAGAGTTTTCTAGCCTCACTTAGCCTAGACTAGAAAATCCCCCATAGACACAGTCCGAGGTGTCTGAAGTGATTCTAAATTCCATCAAGCTAACAGCTAAGCTATCCATTAGATCCTACCTTAAAATCTTGTCACATTGAGGAGTCGGTTTCAGTGTTCAAGTCTGGGTGGGAGAGGAATACAGTCAATAGTATCAATAGTATCAATAAACAAATGTGTTAACAGAGTGATATATCAGTTCGAGTTGGGTCTAGTCCAAAAATGACAACTAGAATAATTGCTCTGACTTATTTACTTTTTCATTGCTGTGATAAAATACCATAACCAAGGCAACAGAAAAAGTGTTTATTTTGGTTTAAAGTTACAGAGGGCTAAAAGCCCACCACCAGTGGGGGTGGGGTGAGGGGTGGAGAATGACATCAGGCAGGCACAGCAGCTCTCACCTCCAACCTCATGCCTGAAGCCGAGAGCTAGGAGTGGTGCCAGTCTTTTGAAACCCCAAAGCTCACTCACACTGGCACACTTGCTCCAGTAAGGCCACACATCCTAAGCCTCCCCAAACAGTACCACCAGCTAGGGACCAAGTATTCAAAAGAAAGCGAGTTATGGGGGACACCTCATTCTACTACCACATGTGTCCAATTCAAAGGTGAAGCGTCATGTGACTTTCTCAATAAATGCAGAAAAATAGTATTCTTACTGAAAGTCAATCAAGACTAACAAATGAGGTGTTTTTAAAATATATATTAAAGCAGCACAGAACTGACAAGATTCTAAGTGGGCAAGAGGAATTCTAACACCCATATTTTGAAGGCATCGAACATCTGGCCTCATAGGACAGTGGATAAAAATCAACACTGCACATGATCAGAGCGGCCTGGTCTCAGGGAACCCACCCTTCGTAAAGCTAAAATTAACAAATTTTAAGTTGATCCTTAAGTAAACTTCCATCAAAAAGACTTTAAGGAACACTCAATCAAGCCAACCGAGCAAGGCAAAGACAATCAGGGTTTCCCTACAGAATCATGAGCATAGCATATTTTCTGGGCGGTCCAAAAAGTTCGTGTTCTGAAGTTAAACTTCTTAATTCATAAGGTCCCGCTACGCTGAAGGAAACAAGCACCAGCTCTCTCCAGAAGGGAAGTGCCTTCCTTTGTCTAAGATAGGTAAAACCCCAAAGATAAATTGTCAAGTGACCAAAACACAGCCTGATCTGTGTAAGAACCTGTGACACGGTAATTAGAGACGCCCGGCTGCCAGTGCCTCTTGGTTCAGCTCTCTGGCGGATTCTAAAACAGTATGTGCTGTAGTTCAAAAAAAAAAAAAAAAACCCAAACAAACAAACAAAAACAATAACAAAACACAAACAAAAAACCTTACAAAAGGCATTAAAGCTCTTATTTTCAGGAAATAAGGGACAGATTTGGTATGTAGCCCAGGCTGCCCTCCAACTCAAAATCGTCCTGTCTCAGATTCCTGAGTGCTAGAATTATAGGGGAGACCACTGTTGGTGGCTTTGGCTTGTGCTACAGCAGACTTGAACAATGACCAAACAGTACTCCTACTGTTGAAAAAAAAAACCAAAACACAAAGTTAGAATCCACATGTTAAACAAAATAAGAGAAAATATTTAAAAGGGGATTTAAAGAGTGACAATCTATTGTCACTCAATAACAGCCCCCAAAGGACAGGAGAGACATTTAGAAACAATGGCTGAGTTTCTCACAACCAAAGGGAGACTCTAAGCTCTAAAATGGAAGAGACCTAACCATTCCCAAACTAGAACAAGTTTAAGAAATGTGCCCCAAATCTCATTATTGTGAAACTGGAGAGCAGTGCACATAGATCACACAAGAGGGTTAAAAACAAGACACATCACTTGAAAACAGATGCCAAGCTTCCCAGTGGACCACGGGAGAGAGAAGATGGTGGAGCCTACTGTCTGGGTGCCAAAGGGCCATCCGAGGATTTTTAGACCAGTTCAAGAAAGTGGGGAAATATGACATATTTAGAAACAAAAACTAGGCTTTCCAAGAATGGGTTATCAACTAGGATAGTCCTAAAGGATGGTTTTAGGTAGGAGGAGAGCGATGGCAGATCGAGCCACTGTAAGAGAAACAACAACTATACAGTTGACAGTGGGGCTGGAGAAATGTGAAATGGATGGGGTCTCAGGCTTGGCAGGTGTAGAGAGGCAAACTGAGCATTTGTGTGCTTCCATCATCAGCTGGTGGACCGATTTAGATTTCGAGAGGATAACTGTTTATGCCGTAATTTCTGTAATTATTATTAACAGCAGAGAAACAGTTAACTGCTGCCATTCAACCCAAGGACTTTTTCAAAATGAAGTGATAAAAATATTAAATTAATCTAAAAGGAGGTAAGAAAGGGGAGGAAGGTTCTTAAGGCTTTGGAATGAGATCCGAATGCTTAACCAACTGCCCTAGACAGCCATGAGAAGGGCCAATGGGTGGGATTGTGGGCTGGGCTGCAAAGGACACTCTTTACTGACTACAGGAGAGGGAGGGGTGAGCAAGATAGGGCCAATGTTTATCTCACTGACCCTGGCCCCGGGGGCTTCTAGCTTCCTCCTAAACACTTGATGGCCTCACAGTGTTTTCAAACACATGGATTAGCCAGAGAAGTTGTAATTCATAGCTGCAGTCCTCCAGTGGCCTCAGTAAAAACCGGCTCTGTTCCCCAGGGGACTCTAACAGCCTTCCTTCCTTGACTGGCTTGTGGGTTCACCGAGCCTCTGAACCATCCATCCGCCCCCGAGTGAATGTCTCCCAGCCACAGGCAGAGCTGCTTTCTCCAGGAAGAAAAGTGGCCTTTGTTGGATTTGAGGATCTCTCTTCCAGGGCTGAGACAGCTTTCCCAAGTGAGGGAGCTTGGGGTCCATTGTGCAGGCTTTCCTGTGCTGAGTCCCGTGATAAATTGAGACTTTTGTTTTGTTTTGTTTTTCTTCCTTCCAGAGGAAATCAAACGCAAAGGCCTCTGCATGCCTGGGCAGAGCCAACAAAGTCAGGAAGTTCAAGTGACAAGTGTCAGCTCCTGGTGGCTCCAACCAAAAGCACCACCCCCACCCCGAGAAACAGAAGCCTCGATGTTACAGCAAAAGGCACACACAAAAAAGGCAAACCAACAAACACGTAGTGCCTTAAAGACACCACAGCTTCCAGTTCTACCACCTCTGTGTAGGCGGCTTTTTTCCGCAGCCATGCTACGGACCCTTACTTGGCCCACCCAGACGTCTGCTGGATATCCGTATACATCTGGACTACCACCAGGCTAGTCCTTGTCACTGGTAATCAGGATAGTGAAGCACAGGGTGTGTGTTAAGAGTCTTATCTGTGCACTGCTATGACACACAGGAGCCACAGGCAGGGCAAGGCGGAGACTGGGAGCCCCTGGGAAGGCTTTCAGCCCAAAGGGAGATTAACTGAAGCCTCGTGGGCACCAGTAAACCAGGAGAAAGAGAACCCCACTGGGCACAAAGGGTTTATGTAAAGGCCAGAACCTGTGTATGTGATGTCAGATTTAGTTACCATTGAAATGATGAAAATGATACACTGTGAGCAAACTGCTTACATTTTCAAGGATCCCATTTATAAAACAATAGATACATCCAAGCCCAGGCATGGGTGTGCATGCCTGTAATCCTGGCACCGAAGGATGGGGTAGAGGACTTTGAGTTTGAGGCCAGCCTGGGCTACATAGTTAAAGCCTGTCCAACAATAAGTATAATAAATAAATAAATAACTTATTCTATAGGTTACTAGACATGAAAGTGCTTAACGAGTTTCTGTTTGTCTTGGGGCTAAGGATGGGACTAGGTCACCTCGTACTCGCTCTGCAGTAGGGGAGGGGGTGGGCATTCCAGCCTCAGTGCTAGATAGGTGCTTTGAGCCACCCTGACGGGGCAACATCATGGAGCACTCCAGTCAGGTTTCAGGTTAATTTTACTCTGATAGGAAGCCTAGGAATAATGAGAGATGGAAAGTGTGGGATAGAAAAGAATGGAGATGAAAAGAGTGGGCACACAGAACTCCAGCCTCCTGAGCCTCTGAGGGACCACTGAGGAAAGCCTGCCTAGACAGTGGGGAGGGGTGAGGCCCTTGG
Organism: Montemys delectorum; assembly: GCA_019843815.1. NCBI lineage: Eukaryota > Metazoa > Chordata > Mammalia > Rodentia > Muridae > Montemys > Montemys delectorum. The sequence goes on from JADRCD010192288.1 coordinate 14,045, forward strand.
TGGGACTCCCAAGAGGGTGATGGGGTGGAAATTGGTCTGTTGCTCGCTGGGTGGAGGAGCAAAAAAATCTTTAAATGCAGCCTGTGATCCAGCCTGAGCAGGTCGTACTCAGTGCAAAGTCATCCTCTTACTCTGAATGGAAAGGCACAATGAAAGTCCAGGAGCAGGGAAATCTGTGCTAGGAGTGTCGGAGCTTCTGGGCATTCCTCGGTCCACCGAAACACGAGTTCCTGTGCGAGCTGAGAGAAAAAACAGAGGATGTGTATCTACGATTGTGACTCAGGATGCGAGGCAGGAAGAGAGGCCCGAGAGAAACCGCTGCGGCCATCTGTTTCCTAGCCGGCTTGGGACAAATGAGTATCTGTGTGTGGGCACTGTCTGCCACAAGCGGGAGGGAAAATGTCACTAACACTTCTCAGACACAGGTGGCTGAGGCCCTTGGAGGTGACGTCCATCTATGATTCCAACCCAAGGACTCTGCAGCCTATCTAACTAGAGTCCTTGAAGAGATTATTTATGTTTAACTTCCCCTGAATATCCTTGAGCTCCTCGGTTAGATCCCCTTGTGTGGAGGGCAACTGTGACTCACAGATCAAGTCACAACACCCTCCAGAGTGGGTAAGGGACACAGTAAGAATTGTAAAGAGGTGACAGACATACGCAGGCACCGTCCCAGGCAGTTTCCTTCTATATGGATCCCTTCCACGGCGTTGCCATCTTCACTAAGCCCTTGTGCTTTTGGCTCCAGTGACATCCATGGCCACACGGGACTGGGCATGACCGGACCTCAGCCCCCACCTTCCTCTCATCTCAGATTTACCCCTGCTTGTTCTGTGGCATTACAGCCCCTGTGGTCCAGATGTTCCCTGTAGGATCCCTGTGGTTCTGGGCACACGACCTCTTAGGTCTCTACCCAATATATTCTATTTTGGAGACATGTTGAGGGTAGCCATGTTTTATTTTTGTGTATCTATGAAACATGGCAGTTATCATAGGTACATAAGCAGACACTCCAGCATACCTTTACTGGGGTCTCCCAGTCCCGGCACACAAACTGTACACAGGGGTTTCCTGGCTATTTGGTGTGTGAATGAATGAATGAATGACGGAATGCTGCCCTTGCTCTGGTTGGTTCTGTGTGTCAACTTGACACAAGCTAGAGTCATCAGAGAGGAAGGAGCCATAAGATCCAGATGTAAGGCTTTTTCTCAATTAGTGATCGATGGGGGAGGGCCCAGCCCATCGTGGGTGGTGCCATCCCTGGGCTGGTTGGTCCTGAGTTCTGTAAGAAAGTAGGCGGAGCAAGCCTTGTAGAGCAAGCCAGTAAGCAGCACCCCTCCATGGCTTCTGCATCAGCTCCCGCCTCCATATTCCTCCAGCCCCGCATGAGCTCCTGTTCCGACTTCCTCCAATGATGACTAGGATCTGGAAGTGTGAGCCGAATTAACCCTTTCCTCTCCAAATGGCTTTTTGGTCATGGCGTTTCATCAGAGCTGTAGAAAGCCTGACTAAGACAGCACCTCGGGGCTGGTATAAGAGTATCTCAGAGTCTTCTCTGTAGAGGAGAAACAACAGATATTAGAAGTTCATCCATTCGAAAAGGAGAGCAAGCTTGCTCAAGTGGAATGTCAGTCTGCTAGGGAACACAGGGAACCCATGCGGTCCTTCGCTTCAGGAGGGACAGTTGGGTTACACGAAGCCAGAGACCTCTCAGGCATCTGTCTCTCTTGGTCCCCCATCTGGGTTCCTGTGGCCTAACCCAGCTTCCCTGAGCACAGTTTTGAGAACCATGACCATGCTGAGTGGTCGGGCAGTGTAATCAGAGGAAGGTGGAGAGGTCTAGCTGGGTCTGCATGGCAAAGGCTCTGAACACATCGTCAGGAGTCTGGCACGGCTCTGACGTGTGAAAACTTTAAGAAGCTGACCTTGACAACGCAAGCTGAGCACACCTAATCCAGACGTCACAAATCTGAAAGGGGCCACCAGCCAAACCTTTCTAATTTGATGCTGGGAGTGGAGACCTTTCACACACCAGGATGTGACCACTTATCAACCCAGAGTCTGTGGATATGGTGTATGTGGAACATAAATAAACTTCGTGATTGGACTCGACTCCTTTCCCCTAGATATTTCATTATGTCTATGCAAATGTTCCAAATCTAATGAATAAATCTGAGGTCAGAAACTTTTCTGTTCCCACCACTCAATTCGGAGACTCGGCCTCTATTTACATCTTGGGCTGGCCTTGTGGGGGTCTTACCGCTGGCAGCATTTATGAAGGCGGGCTTGTTTATGAAGGCGGGGCTTGTAAAGCCCACTCTACTGTAACCATCTGCAGACATCCAGTGGGCCGAGTTTACCTTTGTTCGCCAGCGGAGTTCTGGCGGATGCCCTTGTAAATGATGCTTGCTTCCTTCCGGCTTCCTTCTACTGGGGAATCCCAATGGGTAATTAGCAGGAGCATCCCATGACCAACAGAAAACTATCTCAAACACATGTGTGGTTTGAAGAGGCTTCAGTAAAACTCATTTCACGGTGGGGTCGGTGTGGGGAGATGACTCCATGCAACATGACGGGAGCGAGCAGCTGTTTTCCTGTGTTCATACCAGAGAGTGACCCGCAGTGCAAGGCAAGAGGAAGACGAAGAAACGTGCCACAGGGCTACCATTCAAGAACCACTTTTACAAAATAACCCCTTCACCCTTAAAATGCTTTAAAATATTTCCATACATCTAAAGTAACAATTTAATGTGGTTTTCACCCATTTAAAAAACAAACAAACAAACAAAAACTACTCAACAAAGTAGACAAAGACTTACGTTTTTGTGGGCAGTCACAATTTGAGATGGTGCCTAACTGTCCCTCGTCCCCCCCCCCTCCCCACCGACCCCTTATCTGACAGCTCTCACGCAACAGCTTATTAAGCCCCTGCCAGGCCTGTGTAGAAGAGGAAACTGCATCCCGTTTTCTCTCCCCTGATCTCCTGTCAGCCTTCCGGAGAAGTCTGCTTCCAGTGTATTAGAGTTCAAATACGGAAGATCTGAGTTGTAATGGGCTCTTCTTTCTGTGACAAATAAGGGCAGTTTCTTCTCATTCCTAGAATTCTCTGAGTTCCTCCGAAGATAATGTTGTTTGTTACACCACATAGCCAGCTTTCCTTAGGGCCTCAGGGAACGGGAGAAAGAAAAGGAGCTCTATGACAAGTGGGTGTCTCTGTGGCGCCCCAGATTACTACCTAGTAGTCCTAAGTAGTCCTAGCTACTTAGGAGACTGAAGCATAGAGCTCGCTTGAGCCCAGGGGTTCCAGGATAACCTAGGCAACATAGTGAGAACCTGTAGGGAGGAGAGGATGTGGTTAGATTTTCAATGTTCCTATTGATTTCAATTGGGACAACAAAGCTAAGTGCAGACCATGAAAACGGGTACTATGTAGGAGTGATTTTGACTCTCTAGTAAGAGTTTTAACACACTATAATTTGAAAGCCTGCAGCCTACTGGTTTAAATAGTATCGTGCAGGCCCAGATGGACAGCCCAAGCTGGCTGTTCTCTGCCATGGTCCCTTTGCTCAATTGCCTGCTACATTGTGAGTTTCTGGCCTGATGCATTCCGTGTGCTCATTAGCTTTATTTAAAAACCTATCATTGCCTGCGGGCACCTGGGTCCATCCACAGAACGTGGATAATTGCAAGAATTGAACAAAATTAAGCACCCAGGATCATCAGAGGTGGCTTTGTGCACAGACAAAGCCCAGCTGCTGCCCTCTTAGAAGGTGAATCGAGACTAATTGGATAACTAGAGACCAATTAGCCTGAAGGAGAAGAAAAAAAGTCAGTGTAGCTGTAAGAGACGCATTCTCCGTCGGAGGAATGTTGTGTGCATAAGATGTAGCTTAAAGAACTGAAATTCTATGTGATAGAAACATTCAAACATATTGTCTTTGCAGCAGTGTAAGACTGTAGAGACGCTGAGCCAGAATCAGACAAAGATGGGGCTTTTCTGGTATGAGAGAGTTTACAGGCCTGGGTCAGGCTGTCCCTTCAGCTACGAGACAAAGTTTTCATTATGTTAGTGAATGCTGTGAATCATCCTTTGAAATGAAAATGGTCTTTAGGCTTACTTTTACTTAGCACTTGGGAAGTTTTATGTTCAACTCTAATAAAAACCACAAATATTCTGCTGGTAAAAAAGTCACCTGCCCTTTGCACACTTAGCCCATTAAGAAGGCTTAGGCTACCTTAGGACTAACAACAATATGAACTAACTAGTACCCTCAGAGCTCCCAGGGACCCAACCACCAACCAAGGAGTACACATGGTGGGACTGATTGTTTTGGCAGCATGTGTATAGTAGAGGATTGCAAAGTCAATCATCAATGGGAGGAGAGGCCCTTGGCCCTGTGAAGGTTCTGTGCCCCAGTGTAGGGGAATGCCAGGGCAAATAAGTGGGATAGGGTGGGTTGGCAGGCATAAGGAGGGGGTAGGCAACAGGAGTTTGTTCTTGTTTTTGTTTGTTTGTTTGTTTGTTGGAGGGGAAACTGGGAAAGGAGAAATCATATGACATGTAAATAAAGAAAATATCTAATAAAAAATAATAAAAAATAAAAAAGAAGGCTTGGGCTAAACCTTGAAAGAATGTCTCTGCATTGGCATGTAACTAATCAAAGTCTGAATCTGTCACACGCTTGATCATATGACAGGGGTGGCCCTTGAGGTATAGAAAATGTGAAATTTGACCCCCCCCCACGTGGCCTCATTTCTTGAGCCCTCTAATCAACAGACATCAATAGCTTTGGGCTAAAATGAGGTAATGCTTGCATTTTGTAGCATCAACCATTGGAAGGAACGACTAGCAGAAACCAGTAGTCAACCCAAGAGTCACAGTGTCATGTGTATTTCTTATGTCCAACAATTAGACAGGAACTCAGTGCTCATCACACACACAAACATTACATAGTCCAAGTTGGGTAACAAGACCTGGAATGACAGACAGGCACTTGCCTTGGTTCTGTCCAGTCTCTGGGGACAGGAGCTGGTGTCTTTTGCCACTACCTGAGTGGCAGGGCGCTCAGCTGATGATGAAGCAGCCTCAGGGATGGGAAGAGCAATGGCCTCTGTTGCCCTGAACCAGTGAGCAGGAGCCATAGGCTCACTGCAGGAAGTTCAGGATCTGAGCTCTTGGATAAAGCACATGAGAGGATCTCCACACTCCTTTTGGAGCAGCAAAGGACCTAGTGCTACTTGGAGACACAACTAGAGAAAGAGGACTGACTGGGAGAGGGTTGGCAGGGAGACAGCTGCTGTGGGGGTCCCTTCCCAGCCTTCTTCCCCTTCTTTCTTCTCTTGTTGCTAATTCTCCAATGAAGTCGCCATTTTACTCCCCTCTCTCCCTGCAGTTGTTTCTCCTGGATGAGCCTGAGACCAGCGTTCAGACCTGCTTCTCATCTACACCAACACCTGGCCTTCCCTGCCCTGAGGGATGCTCTCCGGAGTGAGGAGTATCCCTCTGAACCTGGAACTCTGAGAGCATGATGCAAGGTTATTTGTCCCTACCAGGTGGCTTTTTAAATTAGCCTTTCTAGAACAAAGAAACAGAGCTGAGAAAATACATTGGCAATGGTGCCACTTGTTGACTGAATCAGCTCCCCGACCTGACCCTCAGTCCAGCCCTGAACATTCTCTCTGCTTGAGGACAAGGCTGAATTCACCCTGGTGTGGTGCAGTGTCCCCAGGAAGGCCCAGACACCATCCTGTATCAGCTCCAGTGACCTAGTCACACACCTCAGGGTAAGGTTCCTCCTTGGGTATCCTGTAATTGCTCCTTTGGAATTGCCTTGGAAGCTTACCCCTGATGATGCTGCTCCCAGGGAAGGGAGGCCACCACAACTGGATGTACCCAAATGTGGGAGGCAGTTGGCCCTTTCACGGGCTTAATGAATCTCTCTGCCCTACTTTTGGAAGTGGCTTTCAAATAGGTGTGTTTTGTTTCAAAAAGTGATGTGTATATCCCCTAAAGCATTTTCCCTTTTATTCAGCAGCATTTAGGTATATTCACACTGTTGGATAATAATAGTCTAGCTAGAGGTTTTCATCGTGCAAGGCCAGTGGTTCTCAATCTTCTGATCCTGTAGCCTTTAATAAGAAAAAATTATTGTTGTCACTACTTTGTAATTTTGCTACCGTTATGAATTGTAATGTAAATATCTGTGTTTTCTGTGGTCTTAGGTGACCCCTGTGGAGAGGGTCATAACCCACAAAGTGAGAACCACTGTGCTAGACTGAAATTCTACCGTGACAGATATGAATTCTCTAATACCCTTCCCAAATACAGCTAGACAACTACCATTTATTGAGTTTGATTACCAGTAGGAGTACCCTTTGGGGTCTCCCTTGATTAAAGGTTTTAATATGTAGCACGTTTGGTTTCATTACCTTTTCAGAATGAATCCTAGCTTATGGTTTGGATATGCCACATCTTCTTTACCCATCTGTCTTATTTTACCAGTGGACACTCAGATGGCTTCCCCAGGGATGGTGCTGCTGTGAACTTGGCTGCACACTAGCAATGCTTGCTCTCAGTTTCTTTGAGTGTGAACCTAGAAGTGGACACCACCTGGTCCCTTGATAATTCCAAGGGTGGAGGAACAGTCAGATCGGTTCTCATAGCAACTCTGCCAGCAGCATTGCCAGCAGCAGGAAACAAGGATCCCAATTTTCTCTCCCTCTTCATCAACATTTGCTTTATATTTTTAAAAATCATTCTAGGGCTGGAGAGATGGCTCAGGGCCATCTTAAGAGCACTGACTGATCTTCCAGAGGTCTTGAGGTCAATTCTTAGCAACCACATGGTGGCTCACAACCAACTGTAATGGGATCAGATGCCCTCTTCTGGTGTGTCTGAAGAGAGTGACAGTGACTCATATAAATAAATACATAAATTTTAAATTAAAAAAAAAGTCATTCCAATGGGTTCATCCTGGGCTTGCATCTTCTTGTTGTCTAGAGTCGAGTAGGTACTTGGTGGCCTGGTGTGTGTCTTCTCTGGAAATAAGGCTTGTTCATGCCCTTCACTCATTTGTAAGTTGAACTTTGTCGTTGCCATATTAAGACTGGCAAGTAAGTTTTTTCATCTAGATTGAAACATCCTTCTGAGACTTGTAACCAGTGAGCAGCCAGTGTCACGTCCCCACGATAAGACTCTTTAAGTGTGCCATGCCAGTAGCACTGGATACAATAGCCTATTTCCCCAAGAAAGTTGTGAGCCTCTGAGACAGCTGGCCCCTGCAGGCTTGGAGGAATCGGTCTGCAGCAGTGGCCACGACCAAAGCTGCACGTTGGCTTCACCTGGGCCCCTCTCCCTGATTCTAATTTCAGCTTCTAGGCCACCTCTTGTCCAGAGAAAGGCTTTCCCCTGACCAACTCCCCTCCCCATGACCCAGTCCAATCCGGGCCCATTATACTGACCCCCTTGGGAAAGGAGGTGTTGGCTGGTCATCAGTATTTTTCTAAGTGCCAAAATAATCAAATAATTCCCAAGTGCTGTCCAGTTACAGACCCTTGATGATCAAACGCTGCCAGCGACTTGGCCGGAAGCATATGCCTGGGTTTTTCTCTGTTCCCAGGTTTGATCCGTTAGTCCAACGTTGGCCAGGGCGGGGGAAGGGCAGCAGCATGGAGGATGGGGGACGACCTAGGAAGTGCCTCTCTGACCATTGGTGGTGGTGGTGGGTGGGTGGGGAGGCGACACCAACCCCGCACCTCAGGGTGTAGGGCGTGGGCCCAGCATCCTCCCCCATGGCTGCACGCGCTCCCCGCGCGCCCCCGCTCTAAAGTAAACACGGCGGAGAGGACCGGTGCCCCTCTCGCTGCCCGCTGGGCGAGCCATGGCGGAGGCGGTGCCGGCCTCCCCCGCGGGCGGCCGTGGCCTGCACCGAAGTATCATTCAGTGGTGAGCGTCTGGCAGGGAGGGGCGGGCGCAGCCGCTGGGGAACAGGAGCCCTGGAGGACAGGAGAGGCGCACCCCTGGTTCAGGAGATCTTGGTAGAGGACGAGGGAACACCCACACACCCACACACACTCCCCCACCCACACCCACACACACATACACGCACACACATAGAGTCCCGTATCTGCACTCGCCGCGAGTTTTCCACCTAGCTGTCCCCGTGGGTCACACCTCCCTTAGGGGAGCAATCCAGCCTGTCTAGGACCGACCAACAGGAGTGGAGCCGGTTAGAAGACCTGGAACGCAGGCAGGCGTTGGCCATGGAGGAAGCTGTTTTGGTGTTGGTTGTTGTTCTTGTTGTTTTTGTTTTCCCTCCTGGCATGAGCTCTAGAATGGAAGTGTCTTAACTTAGAACAACTTTTAGCTTCAACAATGCATTCCTTATTATTTGTGAAATTCATTTCTTGGCTATTTAAATAGAGGGGAGAAAAACTAGAAAGACAAATACCCTCAGCTCATGGGCCAGAACTCAAGAGTTTGTGGTCTTTATAAATAGGAAAGTAATTAAAGCCAGTCCTCAGACTGTAGCTTTATAAGGTGACTATTATATATCAGCATACATTTTCCTTTGTGTAAACTTTTTTCTCAGGGAAAACTTTTTTTAAAGAGTCACCTGAGGAGGAAGAAGTTGAGAGAGAGAGAGAGAAAGAGAGAGAGAGAGAGGAGTATGTTTATGATTATAGTTACCACTTTCTTCCAAAAGAGAATTTATTGCCCATCTCATTTTGCAGTGAGGAAAAAAAAAATGTAACCAGACCCCTTTGCCTGCCTTCTTAGCAAGAGTCAGTTCTGTGCTTTAATTAACTACTTCAGCTCCCCTCTGAGTTTCCCAGTGTTGAATTTTGCCACAGCGATTTGAAAGACTGGTTACAAAGTTTAAAATACTTGGGCATGCTCTTTAGGTGGCTTGTTATTGGGCAAGACAAGTGTCCCACGTCATTTCTGGAGATAGCTGAGGATGCATTTTAGCAACAAGTCCAATTCACCTACTGTGCCCAGAATTATTCTTGCCCAGAATTATTCTTCAGAGAAGACTTCAATTCTCCTAACATTGGCATTCAAACCACTGGCCCAGGGTCTAATATAGAACCTTGGGACAAAGAGATGAGGCTACCCAGAGGGAGGGGCAGCAATGGCCAGGAGCTGGAGAAACTCAAGAGAGAAGGGGAGAGGCCCCAGATGTTATCCTGTGGAAGGAAGAAGTGCCCTATTTCTGTATTACTTCATCCCCTGTTTTCCAGTCAGTGCCCTGTTAGGAGGGACAACGATCTATTAGTCGGGTGGGGTCCTCTCTGGGACACGAGTTCCACTGTCATCTCTACATGTTAAATTATCCCTGGGAGAAAAGCCGGGATGCTGGCTAGTCTCAGGGAATAGAGGTAAGGTCTCCATGTTAGGGACAGGAAGAGACATAGACTGAGGAGCACAAGACTAGACATAGTGTAGATACAGACCCTGGGTCAGACCTTGGCATCCAACCTCCGGTAAAACACAGGGGCATTTTGGTGGCACACTGGCAGCCCCTTAACCAGAGTCACCTGTGGTAGTCCCCTGACTCACACCCTCTCCTCGGAGCCACACACAATAGAGGTCAGGCTTCCCAAAGCAGGTACTCCTTGGAGCTCGCTCCCTGGTGGCCAGTGTGCCACTGTCATGCCGTGGCTTTCTTGCCTCTGTTTGCATTATGATGGGAGAGGTAAGAAAACAGCAATCGCTGAAAAGAAATCAGGTTAATAAAGAAAAGAGTTTAATAGCTCCTCCAGAGTTTTCGATCCTCAACTTGGCCCCTTTGTTCATGTGTCTGCAGCAGGACAGAGCATTGTGGAGAGTGTCTTAGGAAGCAATACTGATAATGGCAGCCGTAAATTGGAGAGGAGGGGACCCTGGGTAGAAATATCCCCATCAAAGGCACCCCCCACCCCCAGTTGTTTAACTTCCTTAGCCAGTTCCACCTTCTTCTAAAGGTTCCACCATAAGGTAGAGAGGTTAGGTCAGTCAGCCTTGGGACCAGTCACCATCCACACCATCCTACCTGCCTGGACTCCTCCTCTGTCCACTGTGGAATTATTTTGCAGTTTACCAGGCAAATCATTCTCTACCCTGTAGTTACATAGATCTCTGCAGCAGCTCTGTAAAGGTCCCATTAGACGGTATCTACTTCTTTTTAGCATGCAAATGCCCCTCCAATAAAACCCCAAACCTTAACAGTGTTGACAACTGAAAACCCACAGTCTATATTCCTAACCCTGGCCCGAGGATAAAAGAGATCCTTTTCTACTGCCTGTGAGCTTCTGCAGTTCCACTTAGTAACCTAGATGGGGGTCATTTGGTTGGATCTACCCATGTCTAGTAGTCATCGGTTCTGTCAGAACATCCTTACTTGGGGGAGGGGGATAGCCACCAATTTCCTGTTTCTGTCCCACCTCCACCCCCTGCAGGCTGGTTGACAATTTCTGCATCTGTGAAGGGTTCAGCGTGCCCCGATGTCTCATGTATGAGATTTATGTTGAGACCTGTGGCCAGAGTGCTCAGAACCAAGTCAACCCAGCGACATTTGGGAAGGTAAGTGTGGAGACGTAACAAGTCTGTGTTCACCAATCTGTTTTGTTTCTCATTGGGTTGTTTCAGAGTTACAGCCTGAGGTGGCTGAAGGGTGGAGATGCATTCTGAGAAATGCTAGGTTATGCCATTGACCAAACACAGACTTAGCTAGCTAGTGTCACTGATGGTAAAGCCTTACGGACTGCTGACGGTCTCTGAGGAAAGTCTAAAAGTGCACTTGGGTCTCTAATGGGGTCTCAGCAGGTGTAGTGGCTTTGTCCTCAGGAGCAGCCAGTCATTTGTATTGAAAATCTACTTTCCTTCTCCACGCTTTAGAGTGGTTTGGGGGTCTCCACACTTTACAGTGGGATGGGGAAAGCTGCAGCATTGTTTCCATAGCAACCCCAACACGCCCCTAAAAGACCCGGTTAGCAGGGCCCTTACTCCTGCATAGAACTGCCAAAGCTCTCAGAACACAGACCTGAGCCACTGGTGATACCCAACAATTGATGCTCCCCGAAGCTCATTTGGATTTAGAGATTTCATTGGCTTTGGAAGTTGGCACGCATACCTGAGAACTTCACCTGAGAATGCTTAATACACAATCAAATGACGGTCTGAGACCCTCTTCTTCGTTCAACAGCTCCTAGGAGCAACTCCTTAACGGTAGACCCTGCTTTAGAAGTTGGGGTCCAGCAGTGAGGTTGACAGGGAACAAGTCCAGCCCTCTCTGAAGCTGGATTCTAGCTGTCCAGGACGCCAGGCTGAGGCAGATAACATTGTGTTGTTTTATGCTGAGCAAAATGAACCTAGAATTATTAAAGCCCGGGGTCCCGTGGCTGGCCATGAAGCATGGTTAGCAGAGCTAGTCTCCTGAACCAGGTGCAGAGTTCCAGCCACTTCTTGATTCCACCAAAACAAAACAAAACAAAACAGAATTAAAAACAAAAAACAAACAAACCACCCTTGAGTCCAGAGACACTGGAGGATCACCTGGTTTGAGTGATGCCTACTGGGTACAAGCCTAATCACCTTACCTTGGCTGTAAACTGCATCGGAGAGCCGTGTGCCCTGTCTGAAGCTAAGTGAGGAACAAGCAAGCACGTTCCTGCCAAGAGGAGTGTGGCGTTGGCTCTGGATAGGCACAGCCCAAGCCAGGTCTATAGTCCAACCACAGAACCACAGAACGCAGGCTGATGAAAATCGCTCAGGTCCTTCCTGGGGGGCCTCAGCACAGTTGACCCCCACACCAAGTATCCCGGGTAATCTTACATGGCAGGTGAAGGGACTCTAGCTAGCTCAGACCTAATAAGCATGCTTCTAACAGGCCGTGCCCTTCTCCTCCATTTCCTGTGCCTTGCTAAAAACCGGTAGACGACATTCCTACCGCTCGCCCTCAACATCTATTCCCTATTTGACCACTTCCCCCTCCTGAGGCTGAACTGACTTCCAAGGTCCAGCTGTCAAAGTATTGAAGACCAGCAGTCAGCAGCCCCCATTGGCTGCCCTAATTAACATGCCCAATTAAAATTAAACACCTCATCCTAATACGAGGGTTTTCCTTTTTCTCTTCACAAGCGCTATTTGTCAATGGGCCATGTCTGTCTCTTCTCAATCCAGAGGCAGGCAGCCCTTTGTCTCCTCTGGGACAAATACCCCTCCTCCCTCTCCTTCGTTCCCTTCCCCTTCTCAGATGTCTTCTATCTCCTGTGTTTGTCTCTAATCCCTACCCTTTGTCTCTCTGAGTCAAATAAATCTCTTTTGTGGTGAGATTTGGTCTTGTGGGTCCTGAGCCAATACCTACCTATCTCTTGCAACTATAGTGACAAGGAGCCTGCTCAGGGGGTCATAATGCTGACCATTCACTTTTCCTCCTGTCTTTGCAAGGGTCCTTGTACATACAGAATTGGGTTGTTTTGGGGTGTTATTCCATCACTGGTAAGTGTATGACCTGATTGTTAATCTCCTTCTTCCTCTTCTTTTTCCTCTTCCTCCTCCTCCTCTTCCTCTTTCTCCTCTTTCTCCTCTTTCTCCTCCTCCTCCTCCTCCTCCTCCTCTTTCTCCTCTTCCTCCTCCTCCTCCTCCTCCTCCTCCTCCTCCTCCTCCTCCTTCTTCTTCCTATTCTTCCTCTTCCTCTCCCTCCACCTCCTTTTTGTTGTTGTCTGGATAGTAAAACCAAAGAGTTTGACCAAGACAAAAGATCTGCTTTATCCAGGGAGATAATTCAGGGGAAGGCGTTGCTGAGCAAGCATGAGGACCTGAGTTCAGGTCCCCAGCATCCATGCAAGAAGCTGGGCATGGTGATGCATGTCTGTGACCCCAGCACTAAGGAGACAGAGACAGGGTGGGTCCAGGGTCTTACCAGCCTCGAGCCAACTGGTGAGCTTTTTGTCACTAAATATTGTGTGACATCCTGCTTTGTGAAGTCCTCCCGGTGGCAGGCACTAGGACTGTTTCCTGACGTTGCTGTTGGAACCCAAGCATGTGCCTGTGCTAGGGCACAGCATGTGAGGATCTTCTATCAGGCGTGAACCTGAAGAGCGACAAGGGAGAGTCACAAGGTCACACATACGAGGACCAAACTCTTCTCCTGGCAGTTTCTCCTTACCTTCAGGTAGCAAGCCTGTGGATGCTGGTGTGTTTTCCCAAACACTGAACTGTTTAGATCTGTTCTTCCAACTCAGTCCTTGTGGCTGAAGCGTCCAGCCACCGACAGCCACGTGCTTCTGAAACATGGTTGAATCTTCTAACGTGTCCTCTGCTCTAATATGGGGAGCAACTGCTTTCGTCGCCGAGCCTTGGTCACGGCTGCTCTTGACCACCTTCCTGGGCGTCCACTTCAGTTTGTGGGCTTCAGTGTGTGAATGCTACCTAGGCCTGTCCTCTCCAGTGTGCATGGACACAGGGCTGCTTTCTCCTTTACTCTGTGCATTTGTTTTCCTTTTGTTTTTATTTTCTTTGGGGTTTTTAATCCTTCTGGTCATTCTCTCGGTTTCAATTTAAATGTGTCACCAACAAGAATAAATACTCTCCCCCCCCCCCACACACACACATACAACATAAGTCAAATTAAGCTAGGTCTCCCAAGACTGGTTTATAAATCATAAATATTCCCACATAAATAGATAAAAAACAAAGAGGGGAAACTACATTAAAAGTTTCTTTTACCACTGTCTCTTACAGGGTGACTCAGAAAGGTTTTTTTGACCCACTGGGAGTTCTCAGCTGTTACCCTGCAGCCCAAATGGCTGTCATTCCGTCACTCTGGATTTTAGGAAACATCATCAAAGGCTCTACTGAGCCCTGGGAAGCCTGACACAGCAGCCTTTTCTTAGCTGTCTACTTGCAGGCCACCTCAGAGAGAGGAGGGCAACTTGCCAAGGTTGTGGGGACTTTTCTTTCTCCATCTCTCTTAAATAGTGCCGTTAGAGGTTGCTCACTTGTAGAAAAAGATTCTCTTCCCCACTCTTTTTAAGATCTAGGGTCCAGGAATATATAACTCAGTGGTAGCGCTCTTACTTAGCACGTGGAGCCCCGTGTCCAGTCTCTGCACCCAACAACAGGAAAGTTTTTTGTCGGGAGCCTGTTTCATACTGCAGAGCATTCCAAAGGAAAGAAACGAGACCCCAGTGTCTGACCCCTGCGTTTATTTTGAATTCTTTGTCTTAATGTTTCCCTTAGAATCCACTCCCTAGATGCCAAGGTTCTAACATTGAGTTTGGTTGGCAAGTTGCCCAAAGACTAGGCCAGTGGAAGGAACCGATTGTTGGGAATGTATCCTGTATGCCAAAGCTGCTCTAAATGGGGAAGGGAAAGGAAGGGGAAAGGATATGATCACAAAGCATGTTTACAAGAGAAACAACAAAATATCCAATTCTCACTTCCTCCCTCCTCCCCCGGGGACTGAGTTGATTCCCAAGGAGTTCCTGTGCAGATGATTCGGGATGGGCATGCAATGTGTGGTGCTCATTCTGGCCCCAAACCGTATCTTCCATGGATTGGGGAGTTTCCGGAGGTTGGCTTCCTCTGCTAAAATAACATCAATGACTGTTTTTCTGATTAGAATCGGATTGCGTCTACTTTGTGAACAGTGTGGAAATAGAAAAGGGTTAAGAAGGGAAAAATAAATGCTGACTGTGGCCCCAACGCCAAAGGTGTACTTACTCACATGGTCCATTTGCACACGTGTGCACTAGTGTGAACAGCTGAGTGTAAGCACAGCCTTCATATCCTGTCCTTGTCCCTGTGTCCTGCCATCCATCTTCCTCTGTCCTGATGAGCTTACAAGCGCATCATCTGCTTATCAGGTAAGCAGGCAGCAGTCCTCCCTGGAAGCCCTGGGTGAGGCGAATGTCTCTTGTCCCCCTAATCCACTCAACCACAGCAGCTTAATTCTTGAAACCCCAGCCTCTTATAGTGTACAAGTTCTTTGTTTTGTTTTGTTTGAGACAGGGCTGTGCAAGAAACCTATCTATCCTGGAACTTGCCTTGTAGACCAGGCTAGCCTTAAATTCACAGAGATCTGACTGCCTCTACCTCTCAAGTGCTGGGACTAACCACACTCTACTAGTGGCCAAACTCAACACAGCTTTCAAGTGATGTGGTCTCCCCTTCTTTTCCAGTGCTGTGGCATGCCACAAAGCAGGTGTGGGGCTTGTTTCCAGCCTCCCCTTCCCACCCTGCTGCCAGGTGTTGGTTGAACCTTCCTGGGAGGAAGGAGGGAAAAAGGAAAGTGAGAGAGGCTTTACTCTATAAAAGCTAGTTGGACCCTTTGGTGGTGGGCTCTTTAGTGCCTGCCTTGGGCACTTTCCAGTCCGTGTCCCTTGGCTTAGTGGTTGGTGTCCTGGAGGACCCTGCTGGTATCTGCCTGCTTTCTGCACGCTCAGGAACAACACAGGGCAAGCCCACATGTCTCCTGCACTGCTGACTTGTGGCCACAGAAAGTATATGGCGGTTCTCCGCCTGAGCAGACTGTGGACGGTGCTCACAGTGGCCTTTCTGTTCAGCCACCGAGGCCCTCCTCGTCCTACCTACATGAATTCTGGGTTGTCACAAGATGGCACCTGCAGTGGCCTCCCAGAAAACACTTTGAATGACTGGACCACCCTTCCCACACTCCCTCACAGCACAGGGAAGGGGGCCTCTGTGCAAGAAGCCATTCACACCTCCTCATGGCTTCACTGCAGATGCCCTCAGATGCACGCCCCTCCGGTGTGTTGTTAGACAGCTTGTTCTTCCTTCCATCCTTCCATCCATCCATCCATCCATCCATCCATCCATCCATCTGTTCGCCCACCCATCTGCCCATCTATCCATCTGCTCATCTGTCTGTCCATTGCCTGTCCACCCATCCTTCTATCCCAACCCTCCATTTGATCATCTGTCCATCCTTCTATCCATCTGTCTGTCTATCCATCCATTCTTTCATCCATCTGTTGTCCCTTTGCTCCAGCCTGTGGTATAGATACTGCAAGGGTATGTAGATTAGAGACGGACACATGGATGGGTGGAGGCGCGATGCGTAGACAGGTAGATGGGTAGGTATAGGTACGTAGGTAGGTAGGTAGACAGACAGACAGACATGGACAAGAGAAAGACGATAAGTCAGATAAGAGGAAGCCCGTATCATTTCTCTCGAATGCTGCTCCTGGGAGCTCATACAAAGGGAGGCCGCGGCACACAGCCAAGCAGGAGCTGGGTGGAGCAGCTCTGCAGAGGAGGAACAGATGTCGTCGGCAGGGCTGAGGCTTTTCTGGCTCCAACTTCTACAGTGTCCCTCCATGCAGGGTTTCCCCTTCCAGCAGGTGCGAGCCTACATACCCTGCCTGCAGTTAGTTCCTCAATGTTACCACTCAGATAGAGATCTGTTGATAAACGAAACATAAATGGTGTCCCTGAATACGGGACACATCAGGGTAACTCAGCCGGGAGACAAAAATCTGAATTCAAGTGGCCGTTATTCTGCAGTTGAGTACCATCCTCTCATTAAATCCTCTGAAATTAGAAAACCGTGGTCAACTGTATGAAGTCACTATGACACCAGAGAGCGAGAGAGGGGAAAACAGCAAAAATACCAACAGTAGCCACAGGCTAGACCCAGCAGCTGTCAATAATCCAATGTCCAGAGAATCTTTGTGATTCCAGTCAGCGACGTAACCCTGAAGAGAGCAGAATACAAGATGAAACACAGTTAGATGCCAGCAATTCAGTCTGGAGACCCTGACTACTGAGACAGCACGCAGAGGCTCTCAACCTCCCTACGCTGTGACCCTTTAATCCAGTTCCTCGTGCTGTGATGACCCCCAACCATAGCGTTATTCTCACTGCTACTTCACAACTGTAACTTTGCTACTGCTGTGAATCGGAACCTATATATCTGTGTTTTCTCGTGGACTTAGGCGACCCTGTAAAAGGGTCGTTCGACCCCACCACAGAGGTTGAGACCCCCCCAGAATTGAGAACTTCTGTCTTAAGAGTTTTGGTGCTGGGAACCTAAGCCAGGACATTATCTGCCCCAGCTGGGACACCAGGGGTTTCACTCTGTGACCTTGCCTATCTGGTGTGTTCTAATTTCATTTGTATGTATACTTTTTATAATCAGCTGTGATACTTTGTATGACTCCTCGGTTAGTGTAGGTAAAGTGAGTTTGTTTTCAGTTTTTGAACTGCATCTTTAAATACGGCTTGTTCCCACAGCTTGTGCGCTTGGCTTTCCCTGATCTGGGCACTCGGAGGCTGGGCACACGAGGAAGTGCCAGGTAGGGTTGTAATGTTTGTTTTGTAATGTTTGTTTTGTGTTAGATGGAGAAAATGTCAATGTAGGGAAATCACAATAATCAATAAAATGTGTGACGCAGAATAAGCTGTACAAGGCAGCTCTCACCAAAGGGTGCCGTGGTTCCAACTAAACCTCCATCATCTGGAGACACCGACCACACTCACATGATTCAAAATCTCCTTAAAATATAAAGATTACCACATATACTTTAGATGTTAAGAAATGTGCCCAATTATTAAAATGTTCAAATGATCGCACACATAGAATAATGCCAATTGCTTTTAATTACTCTTTGGACGGAAATGACTTAAGCACTTGGCCAATTAGCCTATCAGTTATATTCACGAGGCCGGGCCTACGGTAATAGTTTTAACAGGGAAGCTCCAGTGCTATCAAGTATGTCCTTATAATAATTGCCACACAGTTGTCATTGTCCTTTGCCGTTTGTTTAAAATCCAAAACAGGAAATCAGTGAGCAGGGACATAAGCCAATTAAAGGAAGGGCTGGCTGCCCGTAAAGAAATTGAAGACAGTGTGGCGAGTTTGCCAAATCTAACCTTGGGCAGTAATTAAGCTGAAGAAACCTGGTTCTGCTGTTAGCCCCCAGGCACACACTGTAGGATGCCACAGAGGAGAGGAGGCTGTGTGTGGGGAGTCTGACTTCCTGCAGGCTGAGTCCTCCGAAAGGCAAAGGCGGCAGAACAGGAAGGAGGCCTGTCCCAGGACATCTCCCCGGGAGGAGAAACTGAGAAAGCAGAGCCAAGCACCCAGCGGTGCTTTTGTAGGCTATCGCAATAAAACATGTGTGATGGGCTGTGTCTTACGGTAGGTCTAGGATGTGGTGGTGGATGTGCCTCACCTGCCCGCTGTCCTCAGTGGGGAGGTGCCTGTGCCTCACTGTGCAGTGTAGGGTTCACTGCTGCTGTCCAGGGCCATGACTATCATCCTACAGTTACTAGCCAGGGAAAAGATCCACATTCAAAATTCGCCATACAATGTGCACAGATAGGTGTATATTCATATACAGTACATACATATGGCACCAAGCCACTGCAGAGGCAGAAAGTTGAACTATCTGTAATGATGTATGTGGAGGTAAGTTACAGGATGCCTCTGTTTTCAGGTATCATTATGACGGGATCTATATCAAGAAGAGCTCCTTCTTCTACGCTCATTACTGCTACCTGCTGGGTAAAAAGAGCTGTCACAGGTTAGTCTGTCCTTGGGTTCCTTGGTCATGGGACTCGACCTGGTTTCTTTGAAAACCACTCCGATCTTTGTTGTACTTAACTGATTTGTAGGCTGTTCTGCCACAAGTCCTTATGACGAGCCGGAAAAACACAGGGCATGTAGCCAACATGCTGTGTCAGCCTCCGGCAGTGTTACTGGCCAGAGAAAACCCATTTCGACCCTACTTCCTTAGGTAATTGATTGTACCATCTTCTCAGTCACCTAAGCCATTTCTGGTCGGGTCCTCCCGGAAAGGCCTATTGCCCTCAAGACTCCACTGCGCCCTCCCAGCGCTAACCTCTAACCTCTCTTTAACCTCTCCCCTTCTTAGTTAAGTGCAGAGTTTCACTCTTGTCAGCCCAGGAGCCTCTTGCGCTCTGCCTGTTAGCATCCCTTCCCTCCTGAAGGGTGCTTTCTAGAGTCACCTCTGGTCCTTGCCCCACCCACTCCCTAGAATTCCTCTCTGGCTGTTTTTGGATGACCCATGGGAGCCTCACGCGCAGGGTGTGGAAGCTTCAGCTCAGAACCTCCCTAGAAACCCCTTCCACCCCGATTTTTCCATGTGGATGCTCACGCTGAGCCGCCCTCAACTCCATCGGGCTGCAAACCCTTCTTCCCTCTTCCCTTTTGAGGCAGAGATCATTCACATACGTACACCCTTGTCATCCTACTCAGAGAACAGTTATGTCACGGCTCCATATCTACAGACAGAGCCACCCTGAAGGTCAGCATCTTCAGATGCAACCAAACCTAGACCCGTGTGCTTGGTGGTTAGGCCTGAGCACACACAGACATCATGGCCACATCCTAAATAACAGTTTTCAGTAGTAAATAATCTAAAGATGGTTTATAGCATAATTAGGGAGTCTGTTATGTTCTTGCAGAAACTCCTTTTTATAGAAGGGACTTGAGCACTGGAGGAACTCCAGGGCCAGTCCCCCATGGATGCTGAGAGACCCCAGGACCCCGTGGATGCTTAGGGACCCCAGCCCGCCGTGGATGCTTAGGGACCCCAGTCCCCCGTGGATGCTGAGGGGCCCCAGCCACCCGTGGATGCTTAGGGACCCCAGTCCGCCATGGATGCTGAGGGACCCCAGCCCCCCGTGGATGCTGAGGGGCAGCTGAACTCTGTGGACCTCATACAGCTGCTCTCTTCTCAGCCTCTTCCTGCTCTAAACACAGCCACTCGACCAAGCTTCCTAAAATGCTAATTTCCCTGCCTCTTCCTTTCCCAGAAGCACCTGGGGCACTAGGAACTGCTGGCAGGCTCTCCACCTTCCTGTGACTCAGGAGCACATGGCTCCATTTCCTGCCCATCCCCCCCTCCAGCCTTCCATAATCCCTCCTTCTCTGCTGGGGTCCTCTTGGAACTACCATTTGTATTGACAGCGCTCCAGGTAGACCACCTTCAACAGTGCCAGTTCCAGGATAGCCCCCTTCCCTCACATTTCCCCACTGCTCATGGACTCTCTACCCATCCAGCATTTCTGCCCAGTCTATTAGCTGTCCACTGGGCCTTCACTTGGCGTAAAAAGGTGACTGTGTGCCTGAGAAACTGTGGGCGATTTCACTTGTAGCATAGCATCATCTCCATCATCACCATCATCATCATCACCACCCCGCTCCCTCTCAAAGCCTTCCAGCTTTCACAATAGCAAGTTTGTATGAGGGGCCCTCCCTGGAGGCCTAAAGTTAGGAAGCCTGTTGTGTGTATGAGACATGGCCCCTTCCCTCTGCTTGCTTAGCAGGAGAGCTAAGATGTGCATTTAATGTAGTGGATGGATGACAGAAGGTCAGAAAGGTACAAGGCCTCCATAAGGACAGCAGGCCTTTTGACAGAAGTCAGAAGGAACGAGAAGTGAGTTGGGTTCCAACCAAGCCATGAAGGACAGACAGGATGGGATCCTGACGGGTGGGGTGGGAGAGGGCGGCAGGCACGGCTCAGGTGGAGAAGATGAAGGGATGGGAAAGTGTAGGCTCCCTGCTGTGCATCTGTGGAGTGTGGCAGAAGACTATGTTGGAAGGCACGTGAGAGGCCATGGCCTGGGAGGCTGGGGTGGGGCAGTCCAGGAACCCCTTGAGATACTGGGTGGGCTCCTGACTAGACTCTTCACAGCAACGGAGCTACAGAGCTTTGTTTCCTACCATGCGGTGGTTTGGAAACATGTCTGTCCCACCAAGATCCAAGATGAATTAAAATCCCCAATGTATAGTGTTAGGAGCTAGAGCCTGTGTGTATGCGTGTGTGTGTGTGTGTGTGTGTGTGTGTGTGTGTGCATGTGCGTGCATGCGCACACACACACACACAATGAGACACAGCCTTTATGAGCAATTAAAACTGTAAGAATGGTACCCTCGTGAGTGACATTCCACCCTCATGAAACTGCTTGGCCCTTTTGTCTCTTCCGCTTCGTGAGAATAAAGCATAGAGAATAGACCCTTTCCCTCTCTGTCATCTTGTCTGTCAGGATATAGAACACTGTGCTGTCTTAGAGCCAGAGGGAGGCTTTCACCAGACATGGAATCTGCTGGTGCCATTACCAGACTTCTGTATAAGAGAGAAGTTTCTTTTGCTCATGCTTCACCTCACCTGTGGTGCTTTGTCACAGCTTCCGGGAAAGAGATGTTTCCCCGAGTCAGAGCAGGAACAGTTGCCAAATGATTGAAAAACTAGACCAGGTAGAGAGAGTGATGGGCCCTACAGTCACCCAGAAGGGTGCTGACCAACAGGAGGGATCAGAAGACCAGCTTCAGGACCACAGCCAGCGAATGCCGTGCTGAAAGGAAGGGAAGGGAAGTGGCATGTGGAGGAAGTCCTTCAGCCTCAAAGTGAGCTGCAGAGGTGACCATCATGCTCAGCCTCGTGTGGCTCTCCCCTCACCTCTCAGCCTCCCCTTGGTCACGTCGCTGGAAGCTTTTAAAGTGAGAACAGGCACGGCAAGAGATGGATCTCAGTCACACCGAGAGCGTTCTGGCTGACTGTCCACACATTTGCTCAGACCACCGGATGTCATTCATCATCATGCAGACATGCAGCAAGCTGCCATGCTCTAAGGAAACGTCCAACGAGCAGGCAACCACAGTGGGACAGGCTATGGGTGTGCAGGAACTCTGGGCTTCCTCCTTGGTACAGAGAGAGGGCTGACGGGGAGGCTGAGAATGGCTTTACCATCACTGAATGAGAGAAGGGTTATCTATGGATGAAGGTAAGGATAGTGTTGCCTGACTTACCTCTGTACCATGTAATCAGGGAACTTTGACCTCTGGCCGACAGAGAGATTATTTCTAAAGCATTAAGATTTAAGAGTGACTTCCTCTGGGCAGTGGTGGCGCACGCCTTTAATCCCAGCGCTTGGGAGGCAGAGGAAGGAGGATTTCTGAGTTCAAGGCCAGCCTGGTCTACAGAGTGAGTTCCAGGACAGCCAGGACTACACGGAGAAACCCTGTCTCAAAAAAATAAAAAATAAATACTGTTTGGGGCTGGCGAGATGGCTTAGCGGGTAAGAGCACTGACTGCTCTTTCCGAAGGTCCTGAGTTTGGATCCCCGCAACCACATGGTGGCTCACAACCACCCGTAATGAGATCTGACGCCCTCCTCTGATGCGTCTGAAGACAGCTACAGTGAATTATGCTGGGACCGGAGCGAGCGGGACCAGCAGAGGTCCAGAGTTCAATTCCCAGCAGCCACACACATGATAGCTCATGGCCATCTGTACAGCTGCAGCATACTCATACAAAATAAATAAAATAAATCTTTAAAGAAAAAAAAAGATTTAAGAGTGACTTCCTAACTAATGCCACATCTCAAGAAATAGTAAATATAGATTCCAAAAGCAGAGATAGGTACTACCCTGTTGTTGATCCCTAGCAATCTCTACTGATGAAAACGTTGTCTCTTGTGTCATGGATCCATTGTGCAACGGCTCCCATGTGGTGAATTCCTCTTAAAAATTAGGTCCTGAGACAAAAAGAAAGGTCAGCTTTGTAGTTTTCAAGTAACATTCATTCATTGACTTATTCAACAAACATCTGAGTTCCCACAGCAAATTGAGCCCATTCTAATGTCAGTAGTGCACATAAATAACCATGGCCTCTTCTTCCTACCATGTGGAGCCAGGAAGAAAGAAAATTGAACCAGATCAGGTGTGTCTTGAAGACAGTAATGGAGTCATAAGAAGGTCTTCCCCAGACAGCATTGTCTGAGTGAAAGTACAAAGGATTCAGTCACGTTCTGGGGCGACATTCCAGCAGAGGAAAGGGCCAGCGCAAAGGGCCTGGAGTCGAGAGAAGTGGAGGAGGAGGAGAGTCTGAGGGCAGAACTTGGTGGGAACAAAGGAGATGGGAGGAGAGGTCCCTGAGCAGGAGGGAGGGTGTAGAGAGGACAGTTAGAAGACATTTTCAGGGGCCCCAGCAATATGCTTTTTGCTGAAGTAGCTCATGTCACCCAGAGGCAGCTGAGCTGTGTGATACTATTGAGATAGTGACCACGACAGCTGGACGTGTCAGCTGTTCACACACTAGCAAGCTGTGTGCTCGTGGGCCTGTCACTCGGCTCCTCTGTTCCCGCCCCCCGCCCCCGACTTCCTCCTCTCCCAAAAAGGATATTGTCGGGGATGTCATCAAGATCAGATGCACAACACACAAGAGAGACGCCTAGAACAGCTGGGAGGTCACAGCTACACGCTGGTCTCAGGCCGACTATGGGTCCCAGCATGCCCCTTCACAGTTTCTTGGGCTCCTCATCCCCGCTCTTGTATTTTAAGGTTCTATAATCTCCACCCAGCTCTCTTGTGTAATCTTTCATGAGGCTAATTCCCCATTTGTTTCAAGGGATCTGATGCTGCTTAGAGGTCTTGTCAAATAGTGCACATCTGTACTGGTGACAGTCACGTGTCCCTTCTCACCCAGCTTCTTGGATACCCGGTACTCGGGTTATGGCAAGGCTCTGTGTGTCCTGCGCATTTGGTATATGTGAGGGGGCTCCCCATCCCATCTAAGTTATCTTTTGGGAAACAAGCTGTCTTAGTCAGGGTTTCTATTCCTGCACAAACATCATGACCAAGAAGCAAGTTGGGGAGGAAAGGGTTTATTTAGTTTACTTTTACATGGCTGTTGATCACCAGAAGAAGTCAGGACTGGAACTCAAGCAGGTCAGGAAGCAGGAGCTGATGCAGAGGCCATGGAGGGATGTTCCTTACTGGCTTGCTTCCCCTGGCTTGCTCAGCCTGCTCTCTTATAGAACTCAAGACTTCCAAGCCCAGAGATGGCACCACCCACAAGGGGCCCTACCCCCTTGATCACTAGTTGAGAAAATGCCCCACAGCTGGATCTCATGGAGGCATTTCCCCAACTGAAGCTCCCTTCTCTGTGATAACTGCAGCCTGTGTCAAGTTGACACACAAAACTAGCCAGTACACAAGCCCACCCGCTACCCCCAGGGCTTATCACGTAGGTTCTGACCCGCTTCTGTGATTCCAGTGGGAGCTTAACTTCCTGAGCCCAGGCGTGCCCGCATCTGTGCTGCATGGGTTCCGGGCACTTTAGGCAAGGGAAAAAGACAGACACACAGACAGAAAGATGAGGTCTCTGCTGGAGAAATCTCACACTCTGGAAGCTTAGCAGGTTTATTATAAGGAGGTGGACATTGGGGGCAGGGCTCTTGCACATAGCTGGATAAGGCGGGGGGGGGGGACAGGGTTTATGGATTAAGCTGATCTTGGTAGGAACAGTCTCTGCAGTGGGGGGAACAGTCCTTAGGCTGTAAATGTTGGGGGTGGGGAGACTGGTGGCTGCTTCCATGCACGCTGTCAACACCTGCTCTTGGACCAGAGGAAGGCTTTACCTCCAAGGGTATGAGGCTCTCCCTCTCCTCCCCATACTGGCTTGCCACCCTGTGCTTCATCTTTGTGGTGTCCCTAGCACATCTACCAATCCCTGGCATCGCCCTCCTGTCCATGGGGTGTAGCCCCCGAGGGGGCCTGGTTCTCTCTATGCCCTGTCCAGTAGGGAAGTGGACCTGGGCCCTGCCAGCTCTCCTCGCTCGCCCCTGTGGATGGCAGAACCTGACCATTTGGTGCTCCGCACGTGGAAGGGATGGTAAACCCGCCAGTGGGTCAGCATCCTGGATCAGGGTCTACAGCTCGGACTTTGAGACTGCTGCTGAGAGAGTCACCAGCCTCTGTCCTGCTGTTGAGAGAGGGCTGGAATCCCCTCTCCTCCTCTAGATCTCCTTTTCTGGGCAGGGACATCAAGAGCTGTGTCTTTCCTTGTGGTGTCCCTGTGCTGCAGGGGTTGTCCAGTATCAGCACTCCCTTGCTTCCACACACTCTCCTTGACAGCACCGAGAGCTCTTGCTGCATGCAAGGTCCATCCCCATTCTCCATGTATTTAGTTGTGCTGGGGCAGGAGCCAGGAGCCAGGAGCCAGGCACCATCAATCGGTACCATCTTGGAATCTGTGTCCTCCTATCCCTACATAAGCCGCCTCGGATTCTTCCAGAAAGCAGACTGTGTAGACCTCACAAACCAGTGCTACCCGTTAGCAGAATGCTTAATTACCCAATTGGGCGTCGTACATTTAAACATGCCTTTAAATATGGTGGTTTGGACCTCCAGGTAGGATAAGATCAGGTAGAGACCCGCCTCTTCCTCCTCCCACCCTCCCGCTCGCTCTCTAGGCGGCACAGGTCTGAACCCTGGAGACAAGAGCAACCAGAGGGAGACTGGGCTGGAAAGTTGGTTTGGGACTCCAGGGCTGTGGGCCCACACAGGCCCAAGGTCTCTCCCATCCTTCTTCGTCCTTACACCAAGAAGACATACTTTCCCAACTGCAGCCCAGCAAGAGTGTAAGGCTTCAGATTCTCTCTGCTGGTCAAGAGGAATTCTCTCCAGAAAAAAACCTGATCCATTACCCTCCTTCCACTGGGAGCCTGAGATGTCGCTCTCCAACCAAAGAAACTAAAGAGCATGTCCGGGTCTGTCCAGAGAGACCCAGTGCCAGTAAGCCTCTTGGTGGCCCTCCACCTCCACAGCTCAACTCTCCTCCCCAGACAGCTAGGGCACCTCGGGGAAAATGAACATCTTCTCCCCAGAAGAGAGAAATTCCCAAACCCGGCCTAAAAAGCTCCTTCCTCCGCCCCTCCGCCCCTCCCCAAAGCAGCACTAGCAAGAACCAGCTAAACCACTAGGCAGAAATAGAACGGGGAAGCCTCTGAAAAATAAGTAACACAAAACCTGGGAAAACATCCTGAGCTCTGTCAAGGCATTTGACCTAACACATGCCAATAGCTCCTTTCTCACCCAGGCCAGGAGGAGATGGCTCCACCGTTCTCAAGAGCTGGAGGAAAAGAACTGTGGACTCCAACTTTGGTACGCAGCACAATTAATCCTCCAGGGGCTGGAGAGGTGGCTCAGTAGGTAAGAGCATTGCTGCTCCTGCAGAGGCCTCAAGTTTGACTCACAGAATCCTTATTGGGAGCCTCACAACTGCCTGTAACTCCAGCTCCAGGGGACCTGATATCTCCGGTCTCAGTATGCCCTCATGTGTGTGTACGCACGCACACACACACACACACACACACACACACACACACACA
>JADRCD010192292.1:0-40827 GCA_019843815.1 Montemys delectorum
GAAAGCACTGTGTCACTGAGCAATAGCCCCAGCTTGAACACACACCTCTGATTGCTTCTACCATTCAGGGTTCTTTATATAAAGGCATAATCCTTTTGTTCTGAGAGCTGTATACACTCCATGAATGGCTGTTGTGCATATCCTACCTTCTCATGTCTATTTTCCCTGGGGTGGGAGTCACAGGGGAGCTGAGTATGTTGCTAAGAAATTGAGGTGGTGTGAGGGTAGGCAGTAGGTAACCTTTCTGGACCATAGTCAGCCACATTTCTAAACTTAAGTAGGACTCAGTCCAGAGAGCCAAGATGACCTTCAAACTCTAATGGCACCAGGCACTGTCCTGACCCACTCACCTGTGATTCGGAGCCCAACACTGGAAGCTTTTTCCTGGCTTCATGGAAGCTACTCCTTGTGTGTTTAGCTTCTTAGAAGAGTCATAAAGTCCTAAGAGCCATATACCTTTCAGCCTCCTAGTAGTTACAAGTGCTAATAGAAGAGAGCAACTTGTCACCGTAATTAAGTAAACAATATTAAGAGGAACTTATACGGACAGTAATGGCTTTGCTAGTAGGTCCAAGAAACTACAAAACACAGTCAGGACAATAACTTTCAGAAATTTCTTGAAGGTCTTGGGGTACCAGAAGATTTACCTCGAAAGGATCTGTGCAGTACCAATGGCATTCCTTCTAAACTCATGGAACTCGGATAAAGTAGATCATTCAGGAGCTAATTAATTCTCATTTACCTAAATGTCATCATTTCTTGGCACATTGGTTTTATGTTTGCTAAAACTATCTAAGCCCTGGTTTTTTTTCTTCTCTCAAAGTTGCTATGCCTAGGAAGAGAGAAATCCTGTTCCCTCTTCACTGTCTGTATCCAGAAATGCTTTGTAGGGAAATGTGTTTTGAGAGAAACACCTCCAAGCAGCTTGTCTTCCTAACTTTCCAGACACTTGATTAAGTTTTACAACTAGCTCTACCAGTGTTTAGTGAGTCTGTAGACTGGACTGAAGATAGTCTTGGCTTTCTTCCCTTCTGGAACCACCAACCAACACTGTTAGCCCAACTGTGTTGATAACACATGAGCACAAAACAAACAAGATTCACCCTTCCCATAGACAATGGTCTGCTGTCTCCCAGCTGGCCAGGATGAAGGACTCTTGAGCATCTTCTTAATGTTTTGCAATGGACCTGATCATGCTTCCAATAAGTGCATGGACTCTACCAGACTACTGCTTAAAGCACAAGAATTTAATACCAAAAGAAACAGGAGACAGAATTCCTGCCTTCTAAAGAGTCCACATTCCAGATGAGTAAGATAATACGTAAAATGAGATAATAGCCGAGCAGGGGCTTTGAGAGTGCAGTAGAGCATTTTAACAGGGTGACTGAGGAAGCCATCTCTAAGGCAAAGAGGTAGTGAAAGAACAAGGGTCTGAACATGTGGGGTTGAGCTAGTGCGAAGGCTGAGTGGAAGTAAACCTAACATGTTTATGGAAGAGCAATGGGCCCACGAGACTGCAGTGACCCATCAGAAGGAAGGTGGCCACACTTAGCTCTCAGACCAACTCTCAGGAAAGATTTGCCAAGCTTTCTTCCATTTCCCCAGGGCTGGAGGAAGACATCATTGTCACTTCCAAAGGCCCCTCTACGTCCACTATATGGTCAGAAAGTTACAAATATAAGGCCAACCTTTTTTCCTAATGGGTATGGACGTTTTGCCTGAATGTACATTTGCACACATATGAGGTGCTGAAAGAAACCAGAAGTATTGGCTGCCCTGGCAATAGAGTTAGAGAAATTTGTTGTGAACATGTGTGCTCGCTGCAAGAGCAGCTAAAACTCCTAACAGTTGAGCCATCTTTCCAGCCCTCAGAGACTGGATTTGAGCCAGTGCATTTTACAGAGAGAGGGGGAATGGAGGGAGAATGAGAACCAAGAGCAGCACTGGTGAATACACTGCTATCTCTAACCTATGCTGCCCTAATTTTTTCCTCAAAGCCTTATTACTCCAGCAGGCTGTCTTGGGTTTTAATCACTGCTCTCTGCTAGCAGGATCTCAAAACATTGTTCCGAGTGATGTGTTGCCAGTTACAGAATTCAGTGGGAGGATAGGTCGAGTGGAATGGGATGAGAGGTGACAGGACTATGTGTTGCTCCAAGCTTATGGTCCAGTGACCTTCCCAGGGCACATTCCCAATGAATGGGAACAAGAATGGCTTACCTTACTTTGCTTCTGGGATCCATTTGTGCATATGTGTAGCACAACATGCTTATTAAAGTCAGAGGACAATGTTGGGTGCTGATCCTTGACATACACCTTGTTTAGGACAGGATCTCTATGGTTCACTCTTGCATATACCATGGCCACTGGATATTCTCCTGTCTCAATCTTGCCATAAAAGCTCCAAGATTACAGATGTGCTGTATATGGGTTCTAAGTACTCAGAATTACATTCTCACACATGCATGGCAATCACTTTACCCATTCTGCTATTTTCATCAGGGCAAGATTCATTTTAATGACTCACACCATATTCTCCAACATTCAGCTCCTTACACCCTGGCTCAGGAATTATGCTTCCAGGGATGGAAGTGAGGATATGAGGGGTGAGAGCCTGAACAGGGAACTTTTACCTAATCACTGGGATCCACAGCAAAAAAAATAAGCCTGTGTGTGAGTGTGGCGCACACTCTTGTGCAGTAGTGCATGTGTGTTAAAGATACTAAGAATTTGATGCCGTCACCTACAGCATAAACCTAATTTATCTCAATTCAGGGGTAGGGGCTGTATTCCCAGCAGTTACCAGTAGCCTGAGTCACCCAGACACTCCTGTATCCTAGTTTCCCAGTGTCTGAAGACACACATTGGGCCAGAAATGAAACTGATAAAAACTGCAGGCTCTGGACTCAAAAACCTGGGGTTGATTCCTATTGAATGTCAGTGGAGTAAGTTGAGGTATAATATTATGTACACTATCTGGCCTCAGCTCCTTTCAGTTCATAGTGCTGAAGAATTCTAGCTCACATAACTGATCAGAAAGACCGATGAGTTAATACTAATGTATGCAAAATACTTAAGGTAGCCTTGTACATAGTAACTGATCAATAAGCTGTTAGTGCTATTGGCACTTTCGACACTGTCAGTGCATGCTGTTCTTTTCACAAGCATTTATGTTCACTCTTGTAAAATCTGGAAGAATATATGCACATTTAAGGGTAATGGGAAACATGCTAATCATTCACCAAGTTTTATTAACTCAGTATGGAGAGAAAGACAAAGCCATCTCTTTCTAGCATGTACACACACACACACACACACACACACACACACACACACACCTATTTTTCTCCCTAGCATTAAAACCTCCAGCAATCCAAAAGCTCATTCTGTCTTCTGTTAAGAGTGAATCTATAAGCAATGGAGCCAAAATTGGAGTGTGACCACACAGATGCCTGCAGAAAAAAACCAGTGTCCTCAGTAAAAGTCATAGCTCTGAGGCCCCTGGGACAGTTTCAATGGAGAACTTATCAATACAGAAAACACAGCTCCAACACAAAGCATGGACACTGTTCAGGAGTCACACAGTCAATAAGGAAATAAAGGTTTCACTGGAAAGCTTTTTAAAAAATGTATTTTTGGCATTTATTAAGACCTTGTAGTAAGCAATTGTATTGTTTGGAGACTCACTGTGATGTTTCATCTTTACTAAACTATGCCTTGACATCTAACACCAGAACCCTTTTCTTACAAAGTTTATTAGCCAGGCAAAAATACCAGCAATTATTTTACTTATTTATAGACAGGGTCTTATTATATAGTTCTGCCTGGCCTAATATTTACTATGTAGACTAGCCTGGCCTTGGACTCAGAGAGATTTATCTGTTTCTGTTTCTCAAGCACTTTTTAGTTTAGATTATAGGCTTGCACCACCACCTGGCTCTTCCTTTTTAATTGTGTCTCTCTGTGTGTATGTTTATGCATATATGCCTGTCTATGTGGGTATATGTGGAGGCCAAAAATCAACATTAGATTGATCTTTATCACTCTCCACCCTGTTTTTTGACACAGGATCTCCCACGGATCCTAGAGATAACAAATTTGGTTAGACTGATTAACCAGGCAATGCCGCAGTATCTTCCTGTCTCTTCCCACTGTAAGGATCCCTGTATGCACGGCATTTTTACACAGGTGCTGGGGATTCAAACTGAGGTCATCGGGTTTGTGCCTCAAGCACTTCCCCCATTGAGCTATCCCTCAGCACACGTTTCTTTCTTTTATAACATAAAATAAACTGTAAATGAGTACAAGTGAAATGAATTAAAGCCTCCCAAGCGATTGTGTAAGCATAGGATGCCCCTCTTCTTAGTCCCTGTGTGGTGTTTTCGGTTTTGGTGAACTCTGGCTCATTTGTTTCTTGCTCTGTCACTAAGCCCTTTAAAGAGGCGTGTGTAACTCAGCCCACATTCCGGTAGTGAGAATCGATGTCTGAACTAGGCTGCCTTTCTAAGCACTCGGCCTTGACACCGGAACCCCACTAGGCGGCCACGACACTCTAGGTTATGGAGGCTGACTCCAGACCTATGTGGTTACACCGATAGTCACTCTAGCTTTCTAGGTGATTATTAGGGATCCGACATTTTGAGAACTACTAGCTGAGAAACTTCAGGTCTTTTTGTAAATTGGTGTGTGTAGAACATTAGTTGAATGAATCTGTGAAATCCTTGTTCTTAAATGTGGTTGTCAAATGTTTCCTATGAACTAGAACATGCGTGTGCATGTGTGAAAGCCAGAGGTCAGTGCTACGTGTTTCTTGGGTCACTCTCCACCTTTGAGACATTCTCACTGAACCTAGGACTCAACATTTGACTCAGGTTCTACAGCCCAGGAACATTAGGGGTTTGCCTGTTCCCTCAGCCCACCTCTAGGTACTATCTAGGGTTTTTCTCTCCATGAAGAGAGGAAATATAGTCTCCAACCACATGGCACCCTCACATTCCAAACTTCCTCCCACGTGGCCCCACCTCTTTAGGACTTCACTAACCACCGCTCAATAGTGAGCTGCCACAGCTGATGACTAAAGCCTTTTGCCAATACAAACATCAGAAGGACATTTCAGATCCCAACTGTCTTAAGGAATCCCAAAGTTACCACTGCATCATCGTAGCATAATTTGTTTTGAAGTATACCAGCATCATAGTTTGTGGTTTAAAAATGCTCTGGAAATATTTTTAAATATTTAATATAGGGCTGCTTAGATGTCTTCAGCAGGTAAGAGTTTGCTGTCAGGACCGATGAGTTTGATCCCTAGAATTCCCAAGATAGAGGCAAAGAAATGATCTCCCCTATACCTGTAATGTGCTGTGGTACACGTGCGCGAGCACACACACACACAGAGTGGGGAGGAGACTTAAAATTTTTAAAATTAAGTCTCATTCTTTTTAAGAAGTATGTTCTCACAAGATGAAAACTATGACCAAGGGTCTTAATCTTGGTGTTTGCACGTATCCTAGGTTCTTCTGCAGTGAGCAATTAGCACTACAGCAAACTGCCTCTTCTAGAGCAACACAAATGACTACAATTTCAAACTCTGACACTGCTATGTACCATCGAGTCCTGACAAATACATATTTTGGTGAGGTAAGTCCTGCATTTCCATCAATATCAAGGAAACTTGATAATAAAATAATAGGAATGACAGACACTAAGAACATGCAGTGTGAGCATCCTGTCTTTCTGTCATCTCTGCTCACCTGTTTCCATGGAAACACTACTCCAGTCTGGATGTTATCTCTCTGCTTCATTTGGAGTGTGGTGTTCCAGCACATATAGCGTGACTGGACTGCCAGGGGCACCCAGACCACATGGGAAACCCTCCAGTGTTGGGAGAAGGGACAGAGCTCCACCAGGCTCTCAAGAATGCTTTTTAACTTACATCCCACAGGAGAAGACCCATCTCTGGGAGTTCGTTACTAAGGTCCCCTTTCCCCCAACTCTTGCTGACAGTGAAAGGACACCAGACTGCCAGACAGCTGCAGGACTCTCATCTACAAGTCACATCACTGAAACCCTGCTTGCCCTGCTGGCCCTGGGTTGCCATGGCCAGCTTGCCACAAGGAACTGAGTCTAGAGGATGCTTATTTTCTGGTTATTTCACTCTGAAAACGGGATGCCTGAGGTGTGTCGTAAGAATCTGAAGGCATGTGTTTTTCATTCCAACTCCCCTTTTGGAGGATTCTTCGAAGCCAGTTGAGTTTCCTGAGGACTGCATACTGGGTACAAGACAGCAGATCTGTTAGGGGAGCCCTAGGGCACTGTCTGCTTAGATGTTCCAGAACAGATAGAAGGCCTGTGCTCTAAAGCTGAGTGTGTGATCTGAGAGGAACATAACCAGAGAGCACACTGCAGCTCAACAGACACACGATCTGACCTAACAGGCTGTGTGATATGAACACCTAGTCCAAACACCCCATCACTTCCCAATCTACTTCCCCTTAGTTCATACTAGGTCAAAAAGGAAACACATACACAAAAAGTCTGCTTTAACCTGAAATAATTCTGTTGATATTGGAACTGCTTTCAGTGGGACATTTGCTTTAAACCACAAGATATCTCCCTCTCAAGTACAAAAATCCCTTCTCACCCCCCCACCCCCACCCCCCCACCCCAGCCAAACAAACAAGGAAACAAACAAAACCCCAAACCCACAACTCAGTTTCAAATAAGTCTGGAAGAAATGAGACTGTAAATATTTACACAGGGGGCAAGAAGTAAATCACAAAACTATTTACAAAAATACACAAGCTTATATGCATTAACAATTTACACCAGTTCACAAAAATATTAAAACATAAAAAAACACTATATAAATTAAAGAACTCAAAGATATGATCTAAGACTTCCTAGGATGCTTCTCTCATGCAGGTCAGGGTTGAAAATCAGGTTTTGCTATCTCAGAATCTAAACTGTAAAAACAATCATTTTTTAAATCTCTGAACATTAACAGTACTAATCAGATAAGGAAAAGACCCTCTGTGCACACCAACATTACCTTGTACACATTAAAATGCATCATTCTTGACATTTCCATACCACACAGTACTGACGATCACATGCCTCTAACCATTTGGAAGTAACTTTCTGCCATACTTCAGCTTTCTTTGCTACTTTCTTGCACTCTCTGCTCAGGTGACACTTTGCCAACATACTGAATGGGTGGCCAATAGGGCTGGAACAGAGAAATGGACTTTACGGGATCCTTCTCTCAAATTTACTGCTCTTCAAACTGACAACCGGCTCTCCTGTCTCTGCTCACCTTCCAGGTCTCCCTCCTCTGCACAGAATTAGTCTTGGGTTTTTTTTCTTTTAAACCTGACCCTACATTTTAAAAACTGTTTTACCATTGTAAGAAATGTGCAGGCCCTGCCCTTGGGACTGTCTCAGGGACTTCTCCAAACAGTATTTAAAATACATGAATGTATGTTTTAAAAGAAACTGAATTCAGTAAGAAATAAGGCTCAGATTAGATTTATTAGTAAGAACACAATGCCCCTGGAGCTTTTAGCTGAGCTCCTAGACTGCTATCTAGGAACATCTATTTCAATCTAACCAAACCGTAGAATTTTGCCCAAAAGATAAAACCTGGAGACATGGCTGCAAAAGTTCCAGTGGGGTGAGATGATATTTAATGTGTATGGCAGTTCCACTTCTGTGACCATAATGTTCCACGCCAACACTTGAAAATAACATTCAGTTCCTGTGTTTGTGGAGTCTCACACAAGGCAGACAACACTGAGGTAACCTGGCTCACAGTGATTTGCCATCCAATTTCTGCCCCACAGTATTAGAGAAACATGCGGGCAAAGCTGTTCCAATAGCTGAATCCAGAGTTAAGGCTGGTGCTGCATACAGTAAATAACTTTAGACTTTATCTAAAGTTTGTTTTCATACTTATACCAATAATCTGAATTATGATTCTATCTTTTAAATATTTTTTCTAACATTTCTAAACCCAAAGGATGTTATTAATAAAGAAGTTGTTCTAAGGAGTAAACTTTAGTATTTATAAAAGAGACTTTAGTTTTGGGAGCAAACAGTTATGTGTGACAAACTAATCCACAAATATCAAAATGGGCCTGGCCCTTGTAGCACTTCTCTTCAGGCGAGACCTGAAGCTACGGAGCTTAGCGACTTGTCTCACTGTTGGTGGCGCTGGCCTCTATCCCTCCATCTGTGCTGCTAAGGATAGTGTTCAGGGCTGGTGTGGTCTTCAAGAGGCAATGAGTTGCTTCCTTAACAAAAAAGATGACTAGGGCTAATAAAAAAAAGATAATGTCTGCCAACATATCTACACATCTGTATGCCAGGTATATGCACCCATTAGATTTCTGGACATTCCAACAGTCAGATCTGCACTTTAATACAGACGCCTAAGTTCCCACAGACCTTTGCATGTATTGATATGTCCAGATATCTGCTTTGGACTCCACTGTACCCCTCTGGTCAATCTAGGAAATAAAGAAAACCTTGTAGACTATCTCCAAATATGAACGTGTTCTTAAAACTTTACTTCTAAATATATAGCCTTAAAATGCAACTATATGATTTAATTACAAAGATTGCCATAAATCTAATCTTTCACAATTTCACAGCAGTAACAGCAGCAGGATTTTAGCCTCTTAAAAGATTTCTTCCTTTGCTCTAAATAAAAGATAATCCCATCCTAAAAAGCCAGAGCAGCAACCATCCAGTAAACGGAATGAAATCTCCCGTCTCCTACAGAGTATCTAAAAGACACAAATGTACAAAAACTCAAGTATTATCATGATTTATGGAATGAAATGCCAATCTAACTCATTCTAAACACAGGACTGCCTTACCAGTCTCTGTTGTCTAGGGTGGGATGGGCCAAGATAACCAGAGGGAAGCTGGGCCCGAGAGGTGCCCTGTCCCAAACCCAATAAGGAATGCAACTTTCAAAAGAAAGTCCTGGGTATTCACATGTTTAACATGTCTAGAGAGTTAGAAAGAGCTATTCTGAAATGCTGGTGCTGATGACAAATGCTGCAAGCCTGTGACCACACAGAGGGGAGCCAAACCACGAGACTCCTAGAATGCCAGTGGATGAGATGGGACTGTGTACTCAGGGACAATGAGCAATCTACAGTTTTGTAACAGACAATTTCCCAGGGGATCTGTACTCTAGGTTAGAAACATAATGGCATGGACATTTATATCTCTAAGAAAATTTATTTATCCAGTTAGACCATGCTGGTCCTTTCTTAAGATATTGTGGATGACTATTTTACTGGCACTAAATTGTGCTGACCTTCTTGTGGGCCGTGCAGCAGGTAGCACACTGGAAGCACTAGAGATGCTCTGTATTAGCAGAGTTCACTGACGATACATATGAACTTCATCTTCTTTCAAAGAAAGCTCCTTAAGCTTTAACTTAGGAGTTCTCACCCTGTCAAGTGAAGAATTATCGACAGTGGGGAATACGGCTCACATTGGACTTGCTACTTACAATGATGTGGCACTAAATGTTGAAAAATCCTAATTCCTTTACCTTTTAATCCGCTAGCAGTCTAAGTGGCATAGCTCAGGGATTGGGAAGTTTTTCTCCTCTCTAATTTAGAATGCTAGACTCCTTTGTGGACAGGGATAATGAAAGCAGAACAGAGTGGAGAGTACGCCTGGGCATGGTACATGGCCCTGTACAGGGGAGTGGTAACACAACAGGAAATGCAGAAGCCCACCAGGAAATAGAGGCAAACTGCTCTGAGCTAGGTTGCAAGTACTAAGAAGGAAGGTCAACAGTTAAATTCAGTGGGCTAAAGGCAGTCCTCAGGGTCCTAGGCAGCCCTGGAGAGCAAGTAGGGTCTGCGGCCGGAGAGATTTTCTTTACTAGGCTTTCAGCACAGCACATTACAATCATCCAGCTCTCTTGAAGGACAAACAACACAGCCTATAGATGGATGAGGCGGTAATGAGTGGGAGGGGGAAGGTGGTGATGTACTTTAATTATACTTCTTTCATGTGGCCAGGGGGGTTGTAGCTTTTTTTTTTTTTTCTTAAATCTTTTTGGTTATTGAAAAAAAAAAAAAAATAGAACAGTCCACTGTCCAGCAGAGGCTGCTTCAACTCTATTGCTCCTGGGGTTCATTCTGCATGGATCTGTGTGTCTGGGTGTGGCAAGGACAACTCTGTGGGCAGGAAGGCCCCCTGACCCAAGGCTGTGGCGTATGTCCTGCTCTGTGGATGGACAAAGCCAGAGGGTACATAGGCCCCCATGCCTCCCCCTCCAAAGGCTCCTCGCTGGTGCTGGGGCAGGGAGTGGTAATCCTCCAGGTTATCATACTGGGACACAACAGTCACACTGCTCTGGCGCTTGCCATGTGTCTGATACTGGTATAGCACGCTGGGGTCCCTCTCCAGGTTCTGGGTATGGTGAAGTTTTAGGCTGTGACTCCTCTCTGGTTTGGGAGGTGGGACCATAGACTGAGAGAAGTGTTCCTCCTCCTTGTAGCAGTCTCTGGAGTGTTTCTCAGGGGCAGGTGGCTGCCTGGCTCGAGGCCTGTCCAGATCTTTGGAATGCCTCACTTCCTTGTGGTTCAGTCTTAGAGACTCCTGCCCTGATGTAATATATTTCCCAGAGTTATGGTAGTTGCTTGGCTCAGAAGTGTCTGGCATCCCTTTGGACCCATAATCTAACTGGCCAGCTCCCTGGGGATAAGGTGGTCCATTTTTTGATTCACATAATTGCCTATGGCTTGCTTCCTGATGCGCCCTGTGCTCTGGAAGGCTACAACCCATATCATGAAGCTTTCTGTTCCTAAGGCTGCTTTGCTTCTGTGGGAGGGATGGCTTTTCTACCTGTGTGCTGCCATACCCTCCATGATGGTGGGCTCTGTCAAATTCGGCCTCTGGGTGCTTCCTGTAGAAACGCTCATCCCCCTCAGGACTCACAGCCTTGGCTGGGTGCCGCCCCTCTTTCCCCTCTGCCACAGACAGAAGTCCAGTTTTCCCAGGATCTGACTTGCTGCGCAGATGGATGACATAGATCCCTCCCAAGTCGTCTTGCACAGCTGGTGTCATGTTGTCATACTGTGACATGATAGGCCCTTTAACCTTTTGCCGTGCTCGACTCTCTCTGCGGATGGACTGCATGCGGTATTTTTCCATGTCCTCAAGGTCCCATGAGGTGTAGGTGTGCTTTACATCAGCAGTGGGGGGCATATTGACTACATTGTGGTCATTACCAGAGAAATAGCCAGTTGCATTGGCTCGTGGACGTGGAGGCAAACCAGTATAGTTGTACACATTCTTTCCTTGTAGCCTTGGATTGTAGAAAGCAAAATCCCGATTGGACAGGCGGTGGAGGGGCCTCAGCTGGACTGTGCCATAGGCATCAACATCACACAAGGCCCCCTCAGGACTGTAATAGGAGCTGGAGGAGCTGGAGTACGGACTGTAACGATAGTGGACCCGTCCATTCTCAAAGTAAGGCTGAAGCTGAGTCACATGATAGTCTGAGCGGGCCTGGGAGGACTGGTATGGCTTATACTGGTAGACTGGTCTTGGGCAGTAAGCTGGTTCATCATCTGGGGGAACTTCTGTCCGTGAAATGGGAACAGAGCGGATCATGGAAGGTGGGGGTGCGTGGAGGGACTGTACCCTGCGGATGGTGGGGTAAGGTAGAATGTCTTCAGGGCAGCAAGGATTCCTAGCTGAGGATCCCAGAGGAGAGACATACTCAAGCCGGCTGCAGGGCTTGGACTGGTGTCCAGACATGCTTCTTCCTGGCGCCACATAGGTGTTATAACGAGGACCCATGGAGGCTGGTGGCTCAGATCGGGCAGCATATACCTGATGTGGCTCCAACTTATTGTGATGTGGAGGAACACTCTGGGGGCGAAACTGGCAGTTTGGAGTCATATTGAAATGCAAACAGTTTTCTGGACCAAAGGGTTCTGTGGTGACATCAGGCCTAGTAAAGGAGGAATAGGCTATCTTCTGAGAGGCATGCTTAGGCTGCGAGACAGGGAGTGGCAAAGGCAACACATCATCCACTGAGGCTGAAGAAGGGACAAAGGAGTGGTAATTTGAATTGCTGGTGGCGTCTGCAGGGTTGGAGTGCATGGCAGCAGCCATCTTGCTTTCCACTGTCCGTGTTGGGGGAACCGGGGCAGCAAAGCCACAGGAATGGCCAGGAAAAGACTCAGCACGCAGGTGGAGTGGTGGGGCCCTGCTGCTTTCCCGAACCTTCTCAGGCAGTCCCGGTTGGGGAGCAGAGGCAGCCATGGGACACTGGGCAGCAGCACTGCCATCACTGACAAAGATGGATGCAGGATCACCCATGGCTCGAGACTCAGGTGGCCTCTCTGGAGCTGGAGCCACTGCCTGGACCTGCAGAAAGACAGTGATGTTAAGAGTCTGCTGTTTAACAGCCACCCTTTGGAGTCAAATGCTAATACATTTAACGGGCAAACTCGGGCTATTTGGGTGACGGCCTGAACTTTGCCCGAGCTCCTTAGTTCCACTGAACCTGACCCATGGCCCACAAAAGAGTGTCTGTGTGTCTACATGGTATACTCTTACCTATGGAGACATGTGCAGTGTTCCCTAACTCCTACTAGAGTTTAAATGTGAGGAGAGGCTGCCTTCAGTGGATCTTAATATGCAGAACCAATGACAAGGTTAGGCAAAAAACAGTGCTGGGCCTAAAAGTAAACATCCTGCCTACTGGTCTCGGCACCAAAAAGATTTTATTTAATGAAAGGAGCTGATTTTATCAGCTGGCAGGAGTTTCGGAGTGACTCAGCTCCACGTAGCAAGCAGTTTTAAACCTCCAGATACAGGGAAGAGTTTCAGAGTGACTTATCTGCGGTGGCAGCAAGTCAGGGCTTACTGCCTCTGTGTTCTGTCCATCCTGTCTGTGGGCCCACAGATTAAATACGCTGTCCCTGAGAGGTGAGCTCCACGAATAGCACCCTCCAGGAAGGACCAGAATTTTAACTCCTTTTGGTTAAGGTTACCATAAAACCTGTGGTACTATTATCTTTTTAAAGAGGAGTTAGGAAAATCCTCTGGCATTCTGTATCTTATACTCCCTCCCAAAGCAGGCATTCTAACTATGCAACACAGCTGCTCACAGCAGGGAAAATAACAGAAACTCCAGATATCCTCACTTCTTAGACTTCTGAAAGCCCTGGAGATGAAGTACTTTCAATACACCGACATCAAGGGTCGTCACAGGGTGGTCACATGACTCACCCTCAGTGAGGTAGCTAGAAAAGACAGTAACTATTTCAGCCGTGGGCTCCCTTTGCCTCGTTCTGTCAGTGTCTCCCTGTGAAAGAGCTCAGTGCTTCAGGAAGGAGAAGCAGCAAGGATGGCTAAGGCCCAGTCACTGGGAGCTGCTATGTCTTTACCACAGAGCCAACAGCCAGGCAATGGCAGACATCTCCAGCTTCAAATGCCAGCTATTTCATGGAAACCTGCCACCTGATGGAAATGCATCTGACTAAAAAAACAATACATCCTACCAAAAACTGGCATACCTTTGGAAAAAGTATACTACTTCACTGACTCTAGCTTACCTTGTGGGAATTACTTAATCCTATACTTGGTGCTTCTTGTACCTGCCCCACAACTGGTGGCTGCTCTGCAGGCCTCTGGGAAGGAGGTGGGGGGAGTGGCCGATTAGTTCTGTGCGGACGCTGAAGGGTGGCAGCCACAAAATCAGCAGCAGTGGGCTGCTCAGCCATGGCCCTGCTGGCCTCTCTGGTGCCCGTTTCGGCTCTTGCTGGAGTTGTCATCATATAAGCCATGGTGGCTGTGCTGGAATTCTCTTCAGGGGACCCAGAAAGAGGGTGGGCTTTGTCCCTAGGCAAAGTAGAAGGCATGGGAGATTTGTCTGTAAGTTCTGAGGAATGATGGGGTTTATCCATACTGGTACCAAGATAAGAGAGGGGCTGATCCCCACTGGAGAAATGAAGTGGAGACTGGTCCTGCTCCAAAAAGGAGACAGTAGACACGCTGGCCTTCCCAGCGTGGTCTTCAGGGAAACTTCCATGATCATCAGACTTCTCTGAGTCTGTTAAGGGAGCTGAAGTGCTTCTAGCCTTTTCTGGATCCCCAGATAAATGGTTTCGATGGAGTGAATTCCCTATTCCGTCTACTTGGTGGAGCTGCTCCCCAGACTCAGTTGTGCTGGGGTGGGTAGGATCTCCCACAGCTGCTGTCTCTGGGAGAGGCTGCTTACAACTTCCGAGTCCATTGATCTGCAGGTGGAACTGCTCTGCTGGTCGGTCCGTTTGGAAATAGGTTTTATCTAGAGTAAGGCTAGAGGAGGAACTAGGCAGTTTCTCTTGCGATGGAATGCCTGCCGTGTCTCCGTAACTAGTGCCCCCAGCCTGGGAAGGCCCTGGTCTCTTCAGTGTCTGAGTTGAGGCTTGCTGTGCAGACTCAGCTAACGCTAGTGCCAACATTCGGGCGACATTTTTCGGAGGCGGT
The DNA here is from genome assembly GCA_019843815.1 of Montemys delectorum. NCBI lineage: Eukaryota > Metazoa > Chordata > Mammalia > Rodentia > Muridae > Montemys > Montemys delectorum. The sequence continues at coordinate 14,515 of JADRCD010192292.1, forward strand.
GGTGGTGGGATAAGAGAGACTGAACTGACAGGAACGGGATCCTGAGGGGGGTCATGGGTAACTGCTCCTAGTGGGAAATTGGGAAAAAAAATTAGAATGAAAAGGTAGCTTATGTTACCCTACACGGAAAGCCAAACACTCCCCATGTGATCATTAAAAACATAAAAATATGCCTTCCATATTTCAAAATGGCAATCCGTGATCTTCTATCCCACATGCAAATGCTGCTGAAACCACATCTGGTTCAAAAGGGAAACTAACACAGTGTTAAAGGTTGCAAGTCCTCTTGAACTGCTACAAAGGGTGGAGGGGAAGCAGGCCTCCACCTGACTTAGAAAAGGCCACTTAGAACACATGCTTCCAGTGCTCAGACTTCAATAATACTTTTACACTGACAGTGTAGGCTGGCTTGTTAACTTGTAAGGCTAGAATATAATATGCATTAGAAGAGAAAACAGAATCAAGAGCTACACAGTTGTGCAAAAATTATCCATGAATTCTGACTGTCCAGAGAGTTAAGGGGTCCTTTGTGAAGGTTCGAAGCAGGACCATCGGTCCTTTGGGGAGTTTTGTTTGCCTCATTTTAGTTTAGGGCTTTGAGCCCTCAGCACCATTCAGAAAAACATTCTTTGATTCTAGCTTAGCTGTGGAGAAGGCTCTCTTAAAAGGCACAGATGGCACACAGGACGGAAGACCCCTTTTAACTTAGAGAAGGAACAGAGGAGAACAAACGGTACCTGTCTGACTCTGTCCAGAAGGTACAGCCTTGCTCTGACTGCTCGAGACAGGGAGCTCCTCTGTCCCTGGCAACTCTACTTCTTCAGCTGCCCCATGTTCCAGGGGCTGGGCTTCAGGTTCACATCTCTCCTGTGCCTCTGTCTCACCTGTTTTCATCTTTCCTAGCTGGGTGGGGGATCTATTTAGGACATCTCTTTCTTCCACACTTTTGTCCCAAGAAGGAGGTGATGCATTCTGAGCTACAGTATTGGAGACAGGACTGATGACTTCAGATACCCGCGGTGGGAGAGTTACAGAAATAGGCTCAGATATGTTCATGGAAGGAGATTTGCTTAGCTTCCGTCCAATCTTCGGAGAGAAAGCATAGACAACCTTTTCTGTAAATGAAGATGGCTTAGAAGACTTCTCGTCAGTGGGGCTCAAGTCCAGGGTGAAAAACGGACTCAGTTTCTCCTGGACTGGAGACACAGGTTCAGAACTTGCAGTGCTTCCTGGAGTCTGTGACTGGCTACCACCTGCTTCCACATCCTTCTTACTGGTACTCAGTTTATCCCTGGTATATCCTAATGAATCCAGAAAAGAAGCACCACTCTCCAGACACTCTGACTCAGCTTTCGGAGGACTACATTGAAATGACATCGGATCGAAGTCCAGACTGGCCACTCCAATGTCTGGTGGACTCAAGTCAACATCCTCAGCCAAGTGAGGAGACACGAGAGCTGGAATGTGGAGCAGCCCCATGTCCTCCTCACTCTCATTGTCGTGGGGCAGATTGTCATAGGAATTGCAGCGGTTCCCCAGCACATCTCCATTGAAGGAGGCAGAGAGAGCATCACTGCTGGATCTGGGTCTTCTAGGTCGGAACAACTTGGAATCTCCTAGTAAAAATGGACAACAAAGTCAGAGCATGGCTGTCATGGGACACACAGCACCATGATTAGTCACCTATCTGGTACAGTAGTAATCATGCAACTTTAATTTTTCTTCCCATGAACCATCTCTGGGTGTACAAACATCAGTTACATTTGTGGTAAGAGAACTTGTAAATTAAACAGTAACTGACAAGCACGTGCTCTACAGTTGACCCACAGTCTGGGTGAGAAAACGACCAGGGACTCTTGGAACGTATTACAAACTCCACACTGACAGCTGGTGTGACTCTCCAACTTTCCAAACTTTCCAACTTTCTTTGTGTCTTACTTATTTTCTCACTGGTCTCATATTTGATTTGCAAGGTAGAAGTCATCACTTAAAATAGCACTTTGGGTATCAAATAGTAACAAAAAGTTGTTTATTATGGGGAAATATCCTTATGGTACCCCAGACAAGAAGAAACCATATTTCTTCCTAATTAAAAAGTATTTACACACATTTAATAGAGCACTCTATTCACACACTTAAAATCCTTCCACTTTTTTTTTTTCCAATGAAAACAGGCTTTTCACTTTTTAAGTAAATCCAAGTGGCACAACTTAGCAGAACATTTGTTTTCATAAAGTTTGATTCTGAATTTTAACTTATGTTGTAACCACACCTCTCCCTCCAATATCTGCCAGGAGATGTTGGTCCTCTTTGGAGGCAGACTCACTTTAAGGTGTCAGGTCCAAGTACTAATGACCCTTGAAGACCACTCATCATTAATTACCAAATGAGTCTCAAAGCTGCTCCTGTTGACAAATCTAAAGGGAATAGTGATGCTCACTTTTAAGCATTGACAATTATAAATGTTTGCCTTGAAACATTTCAGCCATTTTACATAATACAGCATTTGTGCCAAAATACTACACCACATTAAAATATCCATGAGTTTTAACTGAACCATACTTAATGCCAATAGTATTGGAAGTGATATTTCACAGTCTTCTTGCTAAGTGTTCATATAGTCATAACATTGCTGCATACTGTGCCTTTATGTAATCCACCCGAGGACACTTCAGTCTTACCATCAACTGCATGGAGAGAAGTAAGGGACTCCTCACTTTTAGCTGAGCGGAGGGTTCCTTCTGCCCTGCCACCTGAACAATAAAAACCAAGCAGTATAAACACCTGTGATTGCTGAGAACTGTGCAGTTAAAGGGTCTGGGGTTTCCCTAGCAATACTCGTATCTCCAAGTGTGATTAGCTGTGCATTCTTGAGTCATATTCAGCTTACCATTCCAGTATGGAATGTGCTGTGTTATTCTGTTCCCCATGTGAAAAACAAAAACAAAAACAAAAACTTCTTCCCAAAGCCTATGAGCTTGAGCACAAAGGTGAACGAAAAGATTCCCTTCTTGTATGTTTCCAGAAGACCAACCTGGTAACCTTGGGTGATGTAGTGGCTATTTTTGGTTGTCAACTTGACTACATCTGAAATAAATTATAATCCAGAATTAGAAGGCTCACCTGTGGCCCTAATCTGGAGGCTGAGAGATACAAGTTTTTGACTTAAATCTTGACATGGAGACCTTGAGGAATAGTGGCTACGAATCTCATAAGATTAACATAAAAAGCTCTGAGTTTAAGGTCATCCGGGGTTAAAGGTGTGGTGGCACACACCTTTAACCTGGGCCACACTTTTTGCTAGAGACGAATATAAAGACATTAAAAGAAAAAAGGCTCGCTCTGCTTCGCCTGCTTGCCTTATAAGACTAAGCAATTACTAAATCCTTAGACTTCCATTCACAGCTGCTGCCGTGACTATTATTGAGAGTTAATTGTTGAAAATTAGACTACAAACTATAAATCATCAATAAATCCCTTTACTACGTAAAGACTAAATTCTGTGACTCTAAAAAACCCTAACTAAGACAGGTGATGTCTTTACAAATTCTATTTTTAGTCATGTATATGTGTTCATGTGAGTATATTTCATGTGTATACCAGTAACCTAGGAGGCCAGAGAGAGCAATGGATTCCTTGGAGCTTGAGTTCCAGGTGCTAGGAAGCAAACTCAGTCCTTTAAAAAAGCTTTCAGCCACTGAGCCACTCCTCCAGCCCCTCTGATGACACCCTACAGTGACTCCTATCTTCGAAGATGGTGAAAATAAAAGACAAGGAAACACAGAGAAGAAGGACCCATGAAGACACAGGCAGAGGCTAAAGTGGTGCTACTTAAAGGCAAAAGACGCTGGGAGCCATAAGGTGATAGATGAAACAGAAGGGTATGTTCCCTAAGAACTTCAAGTGACACAGCCTGTCAGACTTTCCATACACATTTATGGTTCTAGTCTCAATTTGTAGTAATTAGTAACAGCAGCCCCAGGAATACTGGTTATTTTTATTGTATACATTAATCTTACCAGCTAAAGTTCCCTGTCTTTCTGATCTGCAGATACTCTGAGCTCTGTCTCTTATGCTCTCTACAACCTTCCTAACCATCTCTTCCTGCTCTCTTCTCTTGACAACTATTTCTCGTAGAGTTCTTTGAAAACCTCTTTCTCCAAACTGCCCTCTTCCCAGCCTACTCTCCTCTCTTGAACACGGACTCTTGGTCACCTTAAAGATCAGGTGAACTGTACTTTCTTCAACTCCCAAGTTAAAAGTTGTCTTTCCTGGGGCTGAGAACTTGCTCAGTGATTAAGAGCACTGATGCCCTTCAGAGGACCTGGGTTTGATTCCCAGCACCTACATGGCAGGCCACTGACAACCACTGTAACTTCAGTTCCAGGGAATCCACGGCTCTCTTCTGGCCTCCATGAGCACCAGGCACATGGAGTATACACACACAAATGCGGGCAAGACATCCATACACATAAAATATTAATTTTCTAAAATACAGTTAGCATTCCTAATCATCACCCTACCCCCATAAGAACTGACAATGCCAGCCAAAGGTGCTAGACATAAAATTCTACCTCAGCTGTAACTGCATACTGGAAGTCATATTCTCATATAGAAGGCTCTCTAGTTAGACTCTGAAGGCAGGTCACTACCTTAATTTTCTTTGTGCAGAGCCAACTAGTCAAAATATCTAACAGGTGGGTAATATATGATTGCAAACAGTATGATGTAAATGAACTGAGCATTACTTCTAATGATATGTAAGAGAAAAATGCTACTAGTTTTTCCATCAGAGCACAAGTTTTTAAAAACTATTTTAAAGAGTAATTTGCTCAACAGACATAGATCTGTGTGTTTGGTGGAACACAGTACTCCATCGACTAGTCACATAGGAGAATGACACTGGTGAAGAGAGTCATAAACCTGAAAAGGATGCTGAAACACAGACTTGTCCATTTTAAATGTGTGAAGCTAAAGATCAAGACAAGTACAGAACACAGTAGTGCTATTACCAGCACTATATATATAAGCTATGTTACCACAGAGAAACAATGACACAAATGCACTGCTGGAGAGAGATAGAGATAGAGAGAGAGGGAGTGTGTGTGTGTGTGTGTGTGTGTGTGTGTGTGTGTAACATGTATACAGTTTTCTTAAGAAGCTGCATTCTTCTCTGTGTGACTGATAATATCTTTACAAGCTGGTGAGAATCACACATGCAGATAACCCTCCTCTGACACATCTATGCACGCTTTATAGTGAGGTGTGTCATGATGGCATGGGGAAGGTACACCCAGAGAAGTCAGCAGTGAGGGCAGAGGTAGGTGCTGGAAGCCACCAGGCAGTCTACTACCCAGGACAGGGTGGTTCAGTGCTCACCTTTCAAAGCCATGGCTTTCATCTCCGAGGGCTCACTTTCATTACGCTGCAACTTGCGTTTGGAGACAGAAGAGGACTTCCCCAAATTGAAAAAGGAACGCCAGCTGCCAACGGGAGATTTTTTCATCTTATTCTGAGGCCTCTTTCTATGAAACAAAAAGCAGTTTATCAGGACTAATATAACCGATGCTTTATCCCTTCATACAGAACAAGAAATGAGCAAATGGTAGAAAGAATGGAACAGCTGGAGAGGCACAATGAAAGCAGCAGATGAGGGTAAGACCTCAGAGGGACACCGGCAGGACACACTATAGAGGTCTTCATACTGCTAAGTCTCTGAAACCAAGTGACAACCAAAAACTGTACATTGAAACAAAAGTCTCATGCAAGTTTGTACGAGCCATGCTCACAGCTTCTCTGGGATCATGACAACTTCTGCACTCATCAGAATGCACAGGAGGCTCCAGTTCCTGACCGGGTGGGTCTGGACTGAGGCAGGAGGGTTTGCATGTCTCAGTCACCAGTAAGTCTCTTGCTGGTCAGGAAGCAGTGTCAGAGAAATCACTAAGCATTCACTACTTTCTGAATAAGCTATTTCAGCATAACTTATTTCTAAATTCCTAAATCACACTCCTCAAAGAAAAAAGTCAACCTCATGTAATTAATGTGTATCCTTTATATTAGCTATTTTACTTGTACAACTAACTTTTTAAAATTATGCTGTTATAAAGTTTTACAAGAATAATTTTCATTGGTCCTTATAAAAAATTCAGTATCTATATTCAGTTAAGTATTTTTCTACAACTGCCCCAATTTTAATAAAATAGTACATTGTAAAGCAATCTATTATCTACAGCTATGAAAGCATATTTTAAACAGGACTTAGCTCTCTTACCTTTCAAGTGGGAACTCAATGATAGTATGAAACTTCCCTTGAAGTGCAGCAGGCCCTTCTCCTACTTCGATGTACTTATTTTCAGTCACAATGGGAGAGTTGACTTGAGCCTGTGTCCTTGCCTGGGCTTCCTCCAATGTCAGCAGCTTGGTAGACGGAGAAGAGACCAGCAGGGACTTGGGCCTTGCCAGGGAAGCTTCAGAGGGAAAGGGAAGGATGTCAGTGTTGCATGTGTGTATCAGTCTCTCCATCCACCTTCACCCTCTACCTAGTGACATGTTGCAACTTTCCTTCAAGGCTTTTCAATAATAAATATCACAGTGCTTTATATTTAATGATATCCAGAGCACAGTGAAATTCTGTAACAATCTAATTTAGCTTCTTAAAAGGTACCTGATAAAGGTTATCACTCAGAAATTTTAGTTTTAGAAGGACATTTTTTTCTCTTTCTGCTCTATCTCATAGCTTTATATATACTAATAATGGAGGCAAGACTTTTTTAAAACATTTTTAAATCCTTTTCCTTATCTTTTGTGTGGGTGTCCTGCCTGTGTCTCTGCTCTACTTGCACACATCCCTACGGAAGCAGCAAGGAGGTGTTGGTTCTCCTGGAATTGGAGTTGTAGATGGTTATGAGCCATCATGTGGGTGCTGGAAACAGAACTGGAGCACTCTGGAAGAGAAGCCAGTGCTCTCAACTGCTGAAGCATCTCTCCAGCCCCAAGGCACAATATCTTTGATGTGTAATGAATTTATACCAAAACGGTCTGGTATGTAGTACTCACTATATAGACACCCCAAGTGATTGTCAACTCACTGAGTTTGCAACAGATTTGACTTAACTGTCATCTACCACCTAATTAACACAGTGTTAGGTGAAACAATAATTGCAAAGTCCTCCATTCCTTTAGGAACCTGTTCCTGGTAACAAGGGAAAGTCATCGGAGCCATACCTGCCCCTTCCTGCATGACAGCGCTGATTTTGCCACTGAAGAGCACATCCACATGATTGAGGATGAATTCAACAACCACAGACTGAATTCTGACTTCCATGAAAGCTGCTGTCCCACTGAAGCAAGCTGACTCTATCTGCTTTGATCTGTGGGGTGGGTGACAGGACCATCAGAGTTGTGAGGGGAGTTCTCCTAATGCACAATTCTTTAGCACAGAAGTTACAAAGACACTCACGGAAGAAATCATACTTTTACAGTCCCCTAGCTAACACCTAGATGGCTACTTTAGGGAGCTGTTAATACAATAATAGTTTATTTTACTTGTTAATTTCTTTTCTTGACGAACCATCATGCAAGGCTTTCTTTTTAATTCAAGAAAATGCATTGCTTAACGTTCATAAATCAAATACAAATTACCTCAGCAGGTTTGGTGCCCAAACAATGGCAAGGTTTTTTGCATGCATATTTGTAATGGAGCAATAGTCCGCTAGAAGAGACAGGTGTCTCATCAGGAACTCCAGGGTTCTGGAAAATGAAATACAACATGCTGACTGAAACAGACACTATACAGCAATGTGAAACTTACTGGCTCGTACGTTTCTGACAGACAAAAGGAAAGAGCCTGAACATTTATTTAAAAGCATAAAAAGAAGGCATTAACAAACCCAAAGATGGCCTGAGCAATTTCAGGAGCAGCAGGAACAGTACTTGGGCAGCTGGTCTGCTTTTATAGTGAAAAGCCCACTCAGCTGCAATGTCTTTGTTCATCATATTTATTTAAACAACCCTATGCACACTGAGATTAAATAACTGAGCAGAATATCTTTGCAAATAAAATAATCAACTTAAACTACACATACACACACACACACACACACACACACACACACACACACACACACCTATCAGTCATCTACAACATTTCTGGAACCCTAATTACACAGAGATTAAAACTATTTACATATGAGCCACAAAGACCCAGCTGTGCCGAATATAAATCTCAGCCTCTGGCTGCTACTACCTATTTGCCAAGTCATGACTTACCTATAGTGTGGTGGGGGGAGTTGCTGGATGACATCATGGATTTTTATCAACCGTTCTTCATCTGTTGCTGCTGAAACAGCATCCTGTAACAGACACAATCCACCACAGCAGTGAGCTCTGCTAGTCCAAATGGGAGTTCCTGACTTGCAATCTCACTGGGGCAAAGTGAAGCACCAAGAAGGCACACTGTTCCCATATGCTATAGCGCTCACTTGCCACTGTTAAAAAGCACGCTGGTATTCCATGTCATGCATGCTGAGTTAGTGGCTCCAAGCCAGAAATACGAGAACAACAATGTGAAAACTTCAAAGACCCAAATCACTTAACTGCTGCCATTTGTTCAGGGAGTCTTTTGTCAGCACAGAACTAATTCTCACATGAAATTAAACCAAAACACATTATGAATAAACACACAACAAAACTCCATGGAGACCTTGAGAGGATCTATCCCATCTGGTACTCACAGAGAACTTCTCATACAGCTGGTAGGTGAGCAGAGGGTTTGGGAGTTCTCGGAAGTACAGCTTACAGAGGGAGCCCACAGAATGGATGTCTTGAACATAAGGTTCTTTCGTCAGGTCGGGGACATGCTCAGAATCAAATTCATGACTAACCAAGACAGAAGACAAGAAAATTACTTTAGTGAAGAGAAGAAAATAATACACTATAGAACAGAAAGCAGAAGCCCAAAATGTTCCCCTCTACTTCAGAGTTGCTGTTTCCTTCAAATTATTACATATAACAAACCAATATTTGGACTTAAACAAATGAGAGACCATCTTTTGTCAGATATCCATGTGAAATTAAGGACTTGAATATTAAAACAGAAAACTCTCTAGCTCCAAAAGCTTTACCTTCACTTCAGTGACTCTCTGTTTTCTTCAAATCATTACATTTCATATATTACTTTTGGACTTTGACACACTCGCCAAGGTACATGCATGCAGGTCAGAACACAATTTGGAAGTGTGTTCTCTCCTTCCACTGTGTGGGCTCCAGATTGGAACTCGGGTCACAGGACTTAGCAGTGCCTTTACCTGCTGAGCCATCCCACTGGCCTTCTTCCAACATTTCAAAGAGATAAAATACTACTGACATACTGAGGAAGTCAGCAAGCATGGTTCTGGGACACTACAGATAATGAAATGTCATTTAGGAGTAGAATAATGTGGATATTCTTTCCTAGTTTTATCTCAACCATGTTACTGATAACCATGGTTATCACAGTTGCTGTTTTTGAAATAAGTTTAATTTGCTGAGTTAAATAGGAATAAAAAAGAAAGTGTTATAGAGTTTTACCGAAGTCTCTGGATATTGGAGGCAACGCCAGAGAGACGATATATCCCATCCACAATGCCATACCTCTCGATGAATGCTGTGCAGCTTTGAAGAACCTGAGGCACTAAAAAGAGTTTTAAAGACAGATTAGTGTTGTTTTGTTGTTCAGTGTAACCAAAGTGATGCTCAAAACATCTTAGTATTTGTAAGACAGATTAGTGTTGTTGTTCGGTGTAACCAAAGTAATGCTCAAAACATATTAGTGTTCATAAGCAAAGTAAAATTCACAAATCAGTCTGTTATTAAAAAAAAGATCTGTTTATTAAACTCATATCTACACTGGCAACTTCTAGCCTGGTTCTGTCTGTGTATCATTCACACAGTCTTCAACCACAGACTCTTTTAGATCAAGTGTTTAACCCCCACACTACTACAAAGTAAAATAAACAAACAGCAGCTCACTCAATGTTATCCACAGTAAGTGATTTTACAAAGTGCTTGTCCCAACAACATAATTATAAGTGCTGTAGCCCTCTGCCCCTAAACAAGTTTCTTTGAGCTCTCAGTCAATACAAAGGAATAGCTATTTCAGGCATGTGGGCTATAACAAAAGTTTGAAACTATGTGATAAACTTCTACAACCATTTGAATCTAACAATGGACAAGGCTTAGCATTCTTCATTTCCTAATGCAAATTAAGCAGCACATAGGCTTCTTAGCTGGCCATTTGTTAGTATCAGTTAAAATCCCTGACAGCAATGTGTGGGAGGATATTGCTTGGTCTGTAAAGAGATACTATATAATACACACACACACACACACACACACACACACACACACACACACTAAGGGGGAAACATGGTAAATTGAAGGAGTTTAGTGAGACAGGCCGAGCTACTGAGTTCAACTCACAGTATGTTACCACATCATTTCTTTCTTGTAATGGCCTTGCTTTTCCTGCCTTTGGCTGGAGTTATGCAGTCCACTTTCAAATCCTATCGGATACCATATCTTACACTTAAAACCTGAAGGTCCTTGTGATTAAAAATCAAAAAGCAGTGGCAGATAGCACTGAGTACTTTGTATATCAAAGACTAGTCCTTACAGTGCAGACATTTCAAAACTTAACTTTCTTGCTTGATTTCTTGCTTGCTTGCTTCCCTCCTTTCCTATCCTCCCTCCCTCCCTCTCTCCTTCCTTTTATCTTTACTTCATGTGTTCTCCCATATGTGCATGCACAAGCACACCATGAGATGTATGTGGAAGTTACAGGACAACTTGGGAGGGAACTGGTTCTTTCTTCCCAGCATGTGGATGCTGGGTCAAACTCAGGTCATCAGGCTTTATGACAAATGCCTTTACTTGATAAGTCATCTCGCAAACCTAAAATATATACTCACTTAATTCTCAAAGAAACTCGAAGGGCAAAGTCCTTGTGCTACCCCCATTTTATAGTGAAGAGACCACATCTTTAGATATCAGGTTCATGCAGACGCAAGGAGAAATAATAGAAATCAGATTCTAATGCAGGTAGTGTAAGCGTAGAGTATCAACATTTTAAATCACTACAACATACTGCCAAGTGTATAAGGCCATTCAACATCTATATTTACTACTTCTTCCTATTTTACAGTTCTAGAGCAACTGAAACCCCACCCTTTAATACAACATCCATTCTACAACTCTCCCCCTAACCAGTTTCACTATATAGCACTCTATGCTGTTGTTCCAGCAGCTTCAGTGACCACTCCACAGCATACTCATGAGGCCCCTGCAAGCACTCTCCCTATATGGCCACAGAATGGCATCATTCCCAAGTGTTTCCTGATTGTACACCATTACCCCTTCATGACTGTAAAGTTCTTCATGGTGAAAAACAAGACAAGTGTCCTCCAACTCCGGACATTCAGCGCTCAGGAGTACTACCATCTTGATACAGGTACAAAACCAGCAGGTGATTAACTTGCAGGTGCTCTGGCAGCCATTTACTTAACAGGGGAGAGGACTTGGTTTCACGCAGAGCTACAGTCATTTTCAGCTGTGTACTTCTACCCCTAAAACAGTCAGGAACTTTAGTAACAAGAAAGAGGTGCTTATGTAGTAGAAAAGAAAGGCACGGGGAACAGTAGGGAGATTTTTGTGAGTTTCTTAGAAATAATCAGTCTGGTGTGCTAAATATGAAATCATCTTTTAAGAGCTTACTTTCCATTTCCAATACTGTTTTATCAATAGCCTCAATGTCTTCCGTTTTTATTCTAAAAACTAGGAATGGAATAAAATTTAGAGTTATGTGGCACTGGAGAAAGTGCTCAGCAGTAAGAGCACTGGCTATTCTTCTAGCGGTTCAATTCCCACCATCCACATGGTAGCTCATGACTGTCTGTAATACTTGTTCTAGGAGATCTGACTCCCTCATACAGACACACATGCAGGCAAAACAGTAAAAAGAATTAGTTACAAAATTGTCACCTATTCCAAATGTATTTGTAGACCACTGGATTAATGAATGTGAATACTTTATAAAGGAAAACTGAGCATTAGTTTGTGCATGATCATATTCCTGTTGTTTTGCTACTGTATATGCCAGACTAACTAACTCATCTACAAGCTTTGGGAACTCTCCTGTCACCATCTTCCATCTCCCTATAGCCCCACTTGAGTTGCAGATGTTCAAGCTGCTCCCCTGGCTTTTAGGTTGTCCTAGGTCCTCACACAGTGCTTTATTCACAGAACCATTCCCCACAGCTTCTTGCTCTTCCTTAAAGAAGCTTTCCATGGGGCTGAGGATACAACTCAGTGGTTAAAGTGCTTACTACACAAGCATAAGGATCTGAGCTTCACCTCCAAGAATTTGTGTGTAAGGGTCCACATTTGTGATCCTAACACTGAGCAAGAGAAGGCGAGCAGGGGTGGGGTGGGGGTGGGGGGACCTGGGCCTTAATAGCTGGCCACTTTCAGTGTAAGACCTTGAGTTCATTTGTAGCCATGACTGTAAATTTCTGAAGTCTTGCCTTTGTCCTCCAAGGACTAGGACTACAGGTGTGCAATACCAGTCTGAGTTCCAAAGTACTAGGGATGAAACCTAGGCCTGCTTGGCGAGCACCCTACCAACTGGGCTACATCTCCTACATCTCCAGCCCTAATACTTTTGCTCTATATTAAACATAATTTTACATATTTCCTACAAAGTCATCACTATTTTTTATTAGCATTTTCATTTCAAACTTTTGAGGAAATCCTATTTTAAATATGTAAAGAAATAAAACAAGCCTTCAAGAAAAACAGTAACAGCCAAAAATCTTAGATACTTGAAAATTCCATCCCACCTGACCAGATTTTATAATCAGAGACCTTATGAATAGTGTAGAAAAACCTTTTATTTGTCAAAACAAAATGTTATCTTGGCAGCTGTCTTCTATAATGAACTAGGGAGGGAGGAAGGGAGGGAGGGAGGGAGAGGGGGAAGGGAGGGAGGGGGAGGGGGAGGGGGGAGAGGGGAGGGGAGAGAAGGAAAGACAAAACTTGTAAGATTCAAGTGAAACTTGCTCAATTGCTGCTGGAAGCTCAGACATGACAGAACAGTCTGGTGAAGTCTCTTATTAATTCTTAATGATTAATCATTATGAGTTATTAATGATTGCACCACAACCAAGGCTAGAAAATGGTAAGAGACATAAAAACAAGAAAATAATCTGGTCTATAGTTAAGGATGCCCAAATAAATGACAAACTAGTCTAATAGTTGCAGAGAAAATTCTGTTGGCAGATTTTAAACCACCAGTCTTATAAATACCTGTAACTTTTAGTAAGCTCACATTTTGTGAGACTGGGAGAACTTATGCTCTGTCAAACCCTGACACTAGGGACAACAAAATGAAACATTAACAGAAGACAGGTTTGTCAGGCTCCTGCCTAGTTTCTTACACCACCAAGTAAGAGAAGCAGGTAGGCCAGCTTTGTCATTCACTCCAAGAGGGAGGTGCTGAAACAGAGGTAACAGGATTACATCTGTGAGTCTGATCACTCACTGGAGTACAATGCAGACAATGAGTCACTTAGAAAATATTGCTATAATATGAATATCTCTCTCTCAGAAAAAAATGCCAGAAATGCGAATATTTAGGGCAAAGACCCTACAGTCAAGTTTTGTTTAAAGACAGGGATATATGCTCAGATATCTTTAGATTTCACTATACCAACATGAGAATTGTATTCATACATGCCTTACAATGTGCCCACCTTATACCAAGGTTGTACAGTCTTGCCCACTGTTCCAAGGGCATAAACCTGAGCAGCATGTTACTGTTCTGAATACTTTGGTTAATCGTAGCCCGACAGGTAAACAGCTGTATCTGTAAACATATCTATATCGATGTATAGCAATTGTAGAGAAAAGTACATTTATTATGAACAGAACAGAACTTCGGGACTGGAAGCTGTACTGAATGAGTCAGCCTGGGCTCAGGACAGTGCTGGGCACCTCTGTGCCTAGAGAATTGCTACACGGGCTGCACGAAACTCATAAAAATATCTTCTTAGTAAATTAATCTTAGCTACTATAAATTTTTATTTTATAAGTTTATATTTTGACTCTTGGAATCACAGCTAAAACTACAATATGCTATAATTTTCTTCCTTACTCTGAAAGGTTTTTTTTTCCATTTTCTAATTATTTGATATTTTAAACTTTCTTTTCAGAAATAAAGACATAAGCATGTTAGCCCAGTTTAACCCTGGGTCAGTATCTTCAGTATGACAGTCTCCACTCGCCATCTTCCCCTCTGGAATTGGACAAGGCTTTCTGGGAATACTCCGAGGCTCTGCCACAACTGCTCCTGGAGAGCTGTCCATCTCCAGGTCTTCACAGTGGCCAGCCCAGTTTCCTTCTCTTCTGCCATAGATCTACCAATAGGACAGACGACGGTACACTTCCTCTTGGCACTGGGGTAAACTGAGCTTGCTGAGGTCCATGGAAGCTTCGGTAATAAAACTCATCATGAGTTTGGGGGTTCCTTTTCCTCCAGAGCTTCCTTCCTCTTGCTTCTTCTCTAACTGTGCATTTCTGATTGGGTTCCAGTTGCTCCACATCTCTCCATCCATCAAGAACATCCTCTGTGACTGAGCGCTGCCCTCACCCACACCTCAGGTTCAGGCGTTTGCCAGCTCCACCTCAGCCATGCTGACTTTCACAACTTCCCCCGTCTTGGCAAATCTTCTGAAGCAGAAGGACCTCTCCTATTCACCTTCTATATGCCATTTAACATGCTTTGGTGGAGACTCGAGCAAGGTTCTGGTAGCCGAGGGCTTCAATGACAGAACTCTACAGTCTGAGCACACATCAGCAAGGGGATTCCAGTCATCTCCCTAGCCCAGGCTGTCAGTCTCATTGTCCCTAATAATGCTGAGCTCTCCATTTAAAGTTCATTTACTCTTTCATAATTTCTCTCTCTCCTGTCCCTACACTTTACTTTGATCATATTCTCCTCACTTTCCTTTTCCTACTAAATCCCTTCTTCACAACCATTCAGCTTGTGTGTGTGTGTGTGTGTGTGTGTGTGTGTGTGTGTGTGTGTAGGTAGCCCTCTGCACTTAATTAGGGTTGTCTACATGAGCATGGAAGGGAGTTATGCCAAGGTATATACCCCTGAGTAACTGCCTGTGGCTCCCCAGGGAGGGACGGGCCTTATAAGCCCCTTCACTATTAATGACAAAATGCTAATGAGATCTTTCATAGACAGCTGCTGCTGTGGGAATTCAGGGGTGCAACAGCCAGTGTGGACTGTTTCACAGCTCTCTCTGATTAGCTCTTATACACTTTCTGCCTTCTAGCCAGTGATGGCCCCTGAGCCTTGGAGGAGGTTACGCAGATGTATATTTAGAACTGAGCATCCAACAGACACCTGTTCTGAGCACTTTGACCAGTTTTGAATCTCTACTAAAGCCGAAGTCTTGCAACTAGCATCACCATCAGAGCTGACAGAATGCAAGCCTGGCAGGGGGAACAACCATCATGGATGCCTTCTACCTGCGAAGTCCTTGGTCACTGTACTACTGTTTTCAGATCAAACAACACAGTCTCTTCCTAACCACATTAATGGTGGCTTTTGTACACTTAGAGGCCATAATGAAAAACACAAAGTGAGATTAGATCGAATGAAGGAGAAAATAATCCAGTCAAGAGACACAGTAAATACAAGATGCATGTGAGCGGCTGCCGTTCCAGCATACTCTTCTACAGTAACTTTTAAATAGAAGTAATATATTCTACAATAACCAATGAAAGTGTAGGCATGTCACAATGAAACATTTTCTATAATGAAAAAGGCTTATTTTAAATAGTACAGTTAATATATACTGTAGTAATATTATCATTCATTATAGTTAGTTATCAGGAATTATGTTCCCAGTCAAGCCTGCTAGGTTACACTTACAATCCGAGCATGCAGAACAAAGGCAGGAGGAACTTTGGGGTCATCGTGGACTAGATAGGAAGCTGCAGGCTAGCCAGAGCTCACAGAAAGACTCTGTCTCAAAACCAATAAATATTAGGTATATCATTATAATGCCATAGCTTATGCTTTCACATAACACCAGCACCAATGTTACCATAAATACATACTGGAGTGCTGGCTTAGACTTTCATATAATACCACACCAATGTTGTCATAAACATATACTGAAGTGCTGGCCTAGACTTTTGTTCGGGAGGTAGTGAGGCAGTGATGCTGGAGACTAAACTCAGCACCGGGATCTATAGTCTGTGCTTACTCTTCTGAAGTCGACAGTCTCACTAGGTGACAGGAAATTTTCAGCTACAATACAGTCTTACTGGACTACTATCATATACACACTCCATCACTGCCCAATACAACAAGATGTGGCACACAACCACAGTTCATATTGTTATTAATTTAGTTAGTCTAAATGAAAACAGAGTAAGGAAAAACAATTATACATAATATATAGGTGGCTACATCTTTTTATTTTATACATATTTCTCATCTCCTTTCAAGTTGTACATAAAATCTGAATTTTTTCATGATTATTCTAGCTGTTTTAGAATTGAAAATATACATTTAATTCTTTTAGATTTTAAAATAGTCCCTGTGTGTATAACTGTATATATACACTGTATAAACAATATAAAGTCTCAAATATTAAAAAAAATCTACACATTTACCAAGTGAAACAATTAATCTAGACACTAAAGAACACATTTCTAAAATTTTAGTCAACAGAACTTTGGAACTCCTTTCCTTCTGTCCAACCATTCATCCAACCACTAAATTCTGGACTCCAAATTTAAGGAGAAAGGAATGTAAAGTTTAGTTATAAAATCTAGGCAGTTGGTTCCAGTATTTTTATCATTTCCCCTGTCACCCTCCCACTAAAGAACTGGAACTGAGTGTTTTAGGACATGCACAGTGAAGTTGGCTGAAGAAGTTGCCTGGATGATCTAACAAACCCACAGAGTAACCATGTCCTACATGCATGCCAGCTCTTCCTACATGACCACAGCACTGCAGGCAAGGCACACCCCGAGACCTCGCTCCACCCAGAACTGAGCTGAGGCTTTGAAGCTAGGCGTCGACTGCTGAACTGAACCACAGCACACACTGTTTGCCACATGTGCCTGGTGTCTGGTGAAAGAAAACCAATACAAACGGATGAGGATCCAACACCGTGAGCTCAAAGAGTTTCTTTTTACCTTCGAACCCAGAGTTGAGGAGGTGCTCCCCCAAGTCACAGCCAAACACTCGCTCCTTCAAGATGCCCCGCTGCTTCAGCTTCTGTTTTGTTGGGCGAGACTTCATGAATGTTCGCAAGAAAGTAATGAGTTTGCCGTGCTTCTTAGACACTACAAAAGTAAACACATCTCTTAGTTGTGGCAAGGATTATATTTCAGTTAACACAAAAACAAACCAATCTTGACAGTCTAACTTCAAGATAAGCTACTATAAGCATACGTTATAACTGTAGGCGTTTATTTGTAGCCGTTGGTGTACTTTGTCTATTTAATGAGATTGAGAGCAATCCTACGGGGACACTGTACTCTCTGACCTTTACACCCAGCCGGCCTCCAGCCATCATCTCAGAGCATGCGAGAAGAAACAGAGTTTGGATGCAGCTATTGCTTTAGGGGATCTTCACAGTGAGAAAGGACTGCAGGAGTGGTATGCCTGTGCTAACAGGCACAGCTAAATATTTTTATTAATGAAAAACTTTCACAGCATTTCTGCTTCATGGGGTACAAGTGGAGAAAGAAACCACTTTCCTTCCTCTTTTACCAAAAGCACCCTATGATGGCATAAAGCATTGCCTAAATCCATAAACTTAAATTCTTTGAAGATCAAGGCAAGAGGTAAAGAAATTAATATTTGGAAAAAAATATTTCCATCTATTAATACATCAGAAAGTTAACAGTGAACGAACTGAAAACAGGCAAATCCCTAGAAGAGTGGTGTCTGCAGGGAGACTTACTCAACACACAGCAAATACCAGAAGCTCAGAGATCAGCTGTGGACTGAAGAGCCTTTCCCAAGGCCTTTCCCTAGTCTGTATACATGAATGCTCAAGTCCGATTCATGTCACTACAGACTATTCAGCAAATCCCAATCTTTTATATTCTGAACAGATATGGACTACAGAGAAACTCTGTGTTACCTAGAGCCACTCAGAGATGGACCACTCTAGACCAGATCAGATAGTAGTTATCCTTCATTTCATCTCATGGGAAACTATTTGCAGATGGAAGTCTTTCTCACAGCCTACAAGTATCCTGGCTGAGCTTTCGTGAGACATAAGTCTTTCTTTGCTTTGCCCAGGAAAATTCTGGGCAAACGAGCAAACAGTCACTCTATACTGCAAAGGTTCAATGGATGAATCTGCAGGGTCACTAAATGTCTAAATTGTACTTAGAAGCCAGTCATGAAGAACACACTTTTAATTCTAAGCACTCAGGAGGCAAAGGCAGATGGAGCAATGTCTCTTAGGCTAGCCTTGTCTGTACAGTGAGTTCTAGACCAGGCAGTGTTACACAGTGATCCTTGACTCAAAACAAAGTACTTTTTACTTAGAATCATCAATATAATTTTGGTGCTACCTTTAATGTGCTGTAAGTCTGCAAAAATTACAAACCGTATCTAAAGTTATTTGCTGCAAAACTAAATGGCATGCTCTTAATTTCACCAATATAGTATATTTGGCTAATTTTAGAGTCTGTGAGATACACTGCAATAATAGGCTAGTGTGAGTTTATTTCTTCCAGCTGCTAGTAACTTGATTAATTAATTTATAGTTACTACTGTGTTTACATGTCATGCATGGAAGACAGGACAACTTTGGGTGTCAGTTCTCTCCTTCTTAAGGCAGGCTCTCTCTTATTATTTTTTGCCATATTTTGAATTCCAGATAGTCCTTGAGATTCCAGGTGATTCTCTAGTCTCTGTCTATGTATTCCAGGTTCCAGACATGTACCACATCACCTGGCTTTAAAAAAAAAAAAACCTGTTTACATAAATTTGGGTCAACAGGCTTGGGAGGCAAATTCTTTTATCACTGAGCCATATGGTCAGTCTTTTAGCTCCAATATTAGATGAGGATACTGAGGAACAAGATGGAAACTCAACACGCTAGGATTAAATCATTAGAATTCAAAACTAGGCAATTTGCTGATGCTCAAGCTTTTAGCGCCTGTATAGTACTACCTAAATGAAGACAGCAAATGTAGGCATGTAAGACCTTGCTACCAGACAGGCATGAGCTCAAACCCTGGAAATCTCAGAACTGAGAATGGCAGGAGTAGACCTGTTCTTGGCCTACCTGTAACTGTTCTGAAACATGTAACCTTAACACTGAGGGCCATGGCAATCAGTCAGAATAGCATAAAACCCTTCAGTTCTCCATGCTAATGAGGTATCTAGAGAAACCCCCTGAGCATTCAGCCAATGAGCTTTCCTTCCTGGGCATTCCTCCTACAAAAGGTATTTAATCCTGGGTTCACCCTGAGTAAGGTGTATGTATTCATATTTGCCATCAAATAAAGTTTGGACAAGCAAGGATCTTCTCTTCATCAAGGATTGCCTCAGGGGAGGCCTTCATCTTAAAGAGCCATGCCTAAATCTCCCAGAGAAGGCCTTCTCTCTTCCAGCCCCTCCATCCTCTACAGGTACTCACTCTGAATCAGATCAAGTTCTGCCCTCAAGCCAGGCTCTGCCTTCTCCTTCCTGCCAGGCACATGGGAGCCATGACGGTAAGTGTGGACCCATGAGCCCAGTTCCTGACTCCCAGCAATATGCTGGCAGTGCCTGGGCACAGAGGAGACTGGGAACCACAATTTCTCTGTCTTCCTCCCCAGACTGTGGACCACCCATTACGGACTTTGCCTGTGCTCCAGGCACCCCAGAGAGGAAGCAGGGCACAGTACCAAGAAAATGCCAGTGGCTAATAAGGAAATAGGTAGGATGAGGTAAACACAATTTGAGAGCAAAGTAACTCCAGCAGACAGGATGGTCAGGGAGAACTTACCCAAAGAATATGTATCAAAGAGACATAAGCTATGAGAGTTAGTGGAGCGGGGCAGGTATGCAATGTGGTTACAAATGACAGGCCATAACAGAGAGTATGGGCTTTATGCCATGGGAACTCACTGACTAGCTCAGCCAATTTAAAACAGGTGATGATGTTAAAAAAAAAAAAACAAAAACAAAAAGCCACCCAGTAGTGTGTTACAAAGCCAAAAGTGGACCAATAAGGACTTGGCTGAATAAATCATTTTACACTCACATGGAGTCATTGGTTTGCACTTTTTTTTTGGGGGGGGCGGGGAGCAAGGGGGCACGGCGGGGAGTATCACTAGGTAGCCCTGGTTGGCCTTAAACTCGACATGTAGACCGAGCTAGCCTTGAACTCAGAGATTCATCTGCCTCTGTCTCCCAAGTGCAGAAGGTATGCACTTCCATACCCAGTCTATTTTTTATTTTTTTAAAAGACTATTTACCGATACTGTATAAGCTCCAGGATAAATTGAGTTTGAAAAGTAAAATATATCAGTTTGTTTATCATATAAAAAAACTATTCACACACATATGCATGAATATATATGTACATATATACATATATATAGCTAGTTCTTTTTAAGATTTTTTTATTATGCATATTTGTACATGTTGAACTGAGCTTCTCAATAGTAGTAGAAAAGGGAAAATTGCCCTCTTTTTTCTTACTAGAAACATCATACTTAGTCATCAATGGGAATTAATTACACATTGAATACCACAACTAATTAATAATGATAGGATGAATTTACAATTATGATCCTTTAACCAAACTCTCAATTACAATAAGCCCCATTATTCAGAGTACAGTCTTTATTCAACTGGTCTTTCAGGGCACCGGGCTGTTTTCACCCTACTTCCTGGTGTATTAACGTGGTTTTCTTTCCCACTTAGGGTGAAGAATGTGCACATTTATTTTCTCTAAAACAGGACAACAAGGTCTAATTGACTAAAGGTGCAATAAAGCACAAAATTGAGCCACGAGAAGATTCCACTAGTGACTCTAGGCCCCACCTGCATGTGAGGGTGCCGGGAAACAGTGTTGGTAAATGGGCCCTCCTTGCCTTTACTGTGTGGTCATCCCATTCCTGCTACCTTTTCAGAATCATTACTGATATATCACATGATATCCACTCCTGCGAGTGGGAGTAGGAGGGGATAGCAGGTTTCCTTCTTGAAATGTATAACCTAGCACGAAGTCTAAAATAATAGATATTCATGGTAACAGTATATGGATTAATCACATTGGATTAGAAAGTAGTTACTAGAAACTGATAAAATGCTCAAATTAATTATCTCAAATTCAATGCTCTCTCGGCAATTCCAAATTGTTCATTTATATCAGGATTCTTCCCTTAAACTTTCTTCCTATTTCTTACATATTAAAATGGCCAAAAGGAGCTCACTTTGGATACATTAATGCCCCAACCCCAACCTCTCCCAATGTTACCAGTTACTCTCTTGAAAGGCAAAAATAAAGTCTCAACTCTACTGAAATACTGCTGCTGAAGAAGGTAAAGTTTGCTTGTAGGTGGTTAAGTGCTGACACACCCATTCCTAGAGCAGCAGGAACAGTAAAGCAGTAGAGGAGAAGCTGTAAAGGTCAAGGTCCACAAAGCAGGCTAAACTAAAGACAAGAAAACAATAAAATGTATAAGAAGTATAAAGAG
The DNA here is from genome assembly GCA_019843815.1 of Montemys delectorum. NCBI lineage: Eukaryota > Metazoa > Chordata > Mammalia > Rodentia > Muridae > Montemys > Montemys delectorum. Next base: position 36,289 of record JADRCD010192292.1, read on the forward strand.
ATACCACTAAAACGAATCACATTTTATATCCAAATTTCCTATTTCAGAATTAAAAATGCAACATAGGTCACAATACTAAATTTTTCCATATCATTTCGCCACAGTGACTTTCTATCTGCAATCTTTTTATAAACCAGGCAAACCTACCAGACCTGTCTTCCTGGTAGTTACAAGCTTTAGCGGTATGACTTAGTCTACTTGCCAAGGTAAATCTTTATGATAGCAATTACCAGTTCATAGGGAGACACTAAGGACAGCCACTTCTGTAGAGCTAGGTGAACCCTGACACGGAGGTGGGACACTGAGGTCTTTAATTACATGACCATAATTCCCAAACAGTCTCAAAGCCAACTTGAGTTCTCATACTTCACCTAGAGTTCCCTAAATCAGTTCTCACATATCTAATAGACTAACAAGACAAGTCTGGGCTTGTCATAATTTCTGAATGTGTAATATAGAAGCAGGTGTGTATCTACAAAATGGCCTCGTCATTAAGTTTATTTGAACATTCATTGTCTGTAACATTTATAACAAATTCAGAAAGTCAAGCAGGCAAAATGCAAGGCTGGTGGGGAGATATTTTTGGTACACATAGTCTGTGGAGATTGCCCTGATTAAACTGAAGAACTAATGAGTTTATAAATGTAAACTAAGCTTGTAATGCTTAAAATCCAGAGGCATTTCACACATTGTATTCTCATTCCTACCTATTACTCTGCTCTCAAACACAGATTAAGTAACATTCGGTAGAAACTCACCAGTGGGGAAGAGAAGCACAGATAACTACTACATAATATGTAGGCTGTCATAGAACAGCCTCTTTATATCAAAGATTCTAAATCTTGACTGTGTACTTTAAATATTTTCTATTACATAAATATAAAAAGATTTTAATTTTTATTTATAATTTTTTAGGTTTGCTTTTCTTAAGTATAGCAATACACACACACACACACACACACACACACACACACACACACACACCATGGAACACACAGAATGAATTTTATCTAGACCATGCCTTGATAGACTAATATGAAATTCTGTTCTTTGAAAGAAAACCTAAAATATAAATTTTAAGGTCTGCCCTGCAGTGTGACCAACCTACCAGTGTCACATTATGAAAGAAAGCTGACTCTCCCTCTCCCACCAGCTATCAAATGGCCATGGGGCCTCAGACAGGGTGGGGACTCACACCTTCCTTCCAACTGTGCTCCACGCTAGGCTCCTGTCTGGCTTAAGCTCATGTAGACCTTGGCTACACTGTTAAAAGTGCTATAAATTCGTATGTTCAACAGCCCTATTGTGCCCAGAAAACAGTTTCATTGAAGTTATTCACCAAGTTTGGCTCTTACACACTTGCTGCCTCTTCTACTATGATGATCTATGATAATCCTCAAGCTTTGTCAGGGAGGAATATGACATTTGTGTCCCATTTAGGGAGAGTTCTTTAACTAATGTATGAGATGTTTACAGCAACAAAGTCTTACCATCAAGTGTTAGAAAGCAGCCAAGAGTATTGCCAGTGGCTTGTAATGCTTGGCAGGAGGTAACCTACAGGACCCCTTTGCCAAAACTTCAAAGAAAAGTAACCTTTTCTGGAACTGGAGTTTATTCACTAGCATGTGTTCCCACATTGTAGGGAAACTTCATTCAATCTCTTTTAGTTGGGTATCACAAACTGTAATCATTGGGGTAAAGAAGAGAGAGGAGAAGGAAGAGGGGGAGGAGGAGGAGGAGGAGGAGGAGGAGGAGGAGGAGGAGGAGGAGGAGGAGGAGGAGACAATTCTTCCCCTTCTTCCTCGTCCCCACATCTAGTCTTTCCCCTCCTACTCTTCTGCCCTGCCCTCCTGCCTTCCAGTTGGAGAGAATGGATATCGGAGGTGTTCAGACAAAAGAGAGTGAATACAATCAAAATACATTTAAAATTCTCAAAGTAATTGACATTAAGTTTTTTAGAACCAACTATAGATGCTAACTTTGAAATTTTATACTAACTTTGATTATATTGTATAGATGAGTTAAACCAGTGGTTCTCAACCTATGGACTGCAACCCCTCCAGAGGCTGAACAACCCTTCACAGGGGTCACCTAAGATCACTGGAAAACGCAGATATTTGAATCACAATTTATAACAGTATCAAAATTGCAGTTATGAAGTAGCAACAAAAGTGATTTTATGGGTAGGGGGTCACCATAACATGAGGCACTGTATTAAAGGGTCAAAGCACTAGGAAGTGATTGAGTATCACTAAATTAAACAAAGTAATATCTATCTATCATGTAGGTTTTCCAAGCTTAGCATATTCCCATTATTACTTGCCCACATACATTTTTTCCTGATTCAAGTTGAGAAATAAAGCCCTATTGACTGCTGAAGCAGTAGGTTCTCCTTAATCCAATTTTCTGTAAAAGGAAATCCTTATCTCAAATTTAGTATTTTTCATCTCCACCAGTGTTTTGTACTCAACATATAGTTGTATATAGTTACAAATAATTTAGATAAGCATGTTTTATGTTTAGAATTACAGGAATAAAATCATAATATGAAAAATTCTATATCATTATATATTTTGTGATTTATCCCTGGTACTTGTGGTTCAGTATATTAATTTTTTACTGTACTAATCTTCCATTTTATGTATACACAACCATTTCTACTTACATTTCCTATTGTCACCTAGAGTTTTTATTAATCTAATCGATATTGCACTAAGTTACATAAGTGCTTCCCTGGCACCATGAGAGGCTTCCTCTGGCACCTATCCTCAGAAACATTTTTCTGCAAAGTATACTGCTGCTGTACAACTTTCCTTAAAGTTTACCAGAGGCATCTCTAGAATGACAGTCCCTAATGCTGCACTGCTCCTGCACTTGCACAGATGTACATGCCCATTCCTCATACCTATGGCCTACTCTGTTTCTTTCTTCAATCTCACGAATACCACACTGACCTTGACTTTAACATGCACTCCTGTGCTTGATTGTATTTTTCTTACTGATAGGTATGGATTCTTTTATAACCTGAAAGCAAATGTCTGTTGAATATGTCACATAAAAATCTTTATCATATCTGTACTTTGTTTCTTATTGGACAAATTAAAGCATGTCTTTAGGTATAACACCAATACTTGGCCGGGTGGTGGTGGCTCATGCCTTTAATCCCAGCACTTGGGAGGCAGAGGCAGGCAGATTTCTGAGTTTGAGGCCAGCCTGGTCTACAGAGTGAATTCCAGGACAGCCAGGGCTATACAGAGAAAACCTGTCTTGAAAAAAACAAAAAACACCAATACTTTATGGTGTTTTCCTTCATCCCAAGTCATAAACGTACTGTATGATTTCTCACATAAAAATTCAGCACTTTACAGTTTAGAGTTCTCTTTCATATATATTATCAATTATTCTATTACCTTTAATTAAATACTCCTATGTCTACTAATTTGTAAAGCTATTTCTGTTTTGTAAAAAGATGCACAGTGACTTCTGTGGATTCACTTGCCATCGGTATTAATTTTTTTTTGTAGTACTTAATAAAAATAAGTCCCTTCATCTAATCTTAACTCTTCAAACCTGCCCTGTGTTTGTAGTCTTATACTCTTTCATAGGTATCTGAGAATCAACTTCTCAGGGTGAAAACCTTTGGAAATGTCGTTGAATCTGCTCACAATTATAGATTATTTTAGAGAAAAATAAACTAGTTGAACTACAATGCTGAGTCTCCTAAGATATGAACAAAATCCTTTTCTCCCTTTACTCAGGGTCCTTCTATATCCTTCAATTACTTTTCCTAGAAGTTCTTACATATTTTCTGTTAGAGCTAGTCTCACAAATGTTACAATGTTTTTATGTCTATTCTAAATGATATCCTTTTTCTAAACTATATCCTCTAATAATCTCATGTAGAAAATTAACATAGTTTGGAATAATAATGTTTCTAAAGTTCCAAACCTGCCTCTGTGCTAGCTGCATGAGTGTGGATAAACTATAATTCTTCATCTATAAAACATTAATAATAGTAAGTATGTAATAGGATTTTTGTCACAACTAAACAATTTGTAAGTCTAAACCACATATTGCTGGGCAGAAAACTTAACAAACATTATCTTTTATTCAATAACCATGCTGACCCCATTATTTCTTAAAGATTCACTTATTTTCGTGTGTGTGTGTGTGTGTGTGTGTGTGTGTGTGTGTGTGTGTGTGAGAGATGTGTGTACAGTTCTTGTGGAGACCAGAAGAGGGGCTCAGTTCCCCCTAGAACTGGAGGAGGAGGTGGCTTTGAGCTGAACAAGGCAAGTGCACAGAATCAGAGTCAGGTCTGTTTAAGAGCAGGACTCTCAACTGCTGAGCCAACACTCTAGCCCAGTTTCTGTTATTGTAATAATTTGACAGTAATCTCCTCTAGACTGACAGATATAAAATCTGGATTTGATTCTTCCATTCCAGTCCTCTCATTTGTTTCTAATTTAAGTGAATCTCTTAAGAAATGTTCATGCTAAATATGACAGAGAGAGCGAGAGAGAGAGAGAGAGAGAGAGA
>JADRCD010192294.1:7516-21935 GCA_019843815.1 Montemys delectorum
GGTCTCACATTATAGCCCAGGTTACCCTCCAACTCAGGGCAAGCCTTTTGCCTCAGCCTCCTGAAGGCTTGGATTGTAGACCTTGAGCAGCATGTCTGCCTGCATGGAGACTCTTTGACCATTCGTTTGGCGCCACTAGCTTCCAAGCAGGGCTAGAGTAGGAAGGCAGCAGGTGTCACCTCTCTCAGGTCTCACAGATCAAAGTGGAAAAGTGAAATCATATAGTAGGCTTAAGGAGGGAAGCACAAGGAGGCATGGGTGGGGGGGAGAAGGATCTCTAATTGCTTATCCAGGGACCAACGAGAAACTGCTTTGAGAAAGAACTTGGTGAAAAGAGACATGGAGGTCTTAGGATACATATGACTTAAATTTATTTTTTAATTTTTGCAGTGCTGGGGAGGGGGCCAAACACATACATGTATATATATATATGTATATATATATACATATATATACACACACACATATATATATATGTCCTTTATTCCTTTTGTTTTTACTTACAACATTTTACTTTATAAAGAAAAATGAAATACCTTTTACAGGCTTCTATTCTGATTGAAACGTGAAGTATGTTTAGCAACATAATAAGCATATATTAAGTATTCATTTCTATCTGACCCTAAGTGAGACAGAAGTGGAATAATATGTAGGGGAAAACCTAAAGGGCTCCAAATGACTAAGGTATCATATCGAAAGTCTTATCTGATCTCAGTACGACACAAAATTAAATCTATTTGCTAATAGAAAAAAAAAAGATCATACATTAACATCTGGACTTCATGTACATACTTGCCCAGTAATGAGCACCATCCCATGTTCAGCTGCATTCCCACATCTGGGGACAAAACATCATAGGAACTAAAAATAAAGACAAGAAGAAAAGTAAAAAAAAAAAAAAATAGAAAGAAAAGAAAAAAAAAGACAGCTATAAAATTGTATGGTTACTCTGCATTATAAATTAAATGGGTGTGTCATCATCCTTGGAAACAAAATACAACTTTATTCAAAAGATGTTCCCAGATAGTACTTAGGATGCTCTCAAACCAATATTTTTTCAATGCATTTAGGGGTAGAGGGTGTGCTTTTAAATAATACTTACATCATTTAGAAAATGATTGAAGGTATTTTCAAAAGCATTTGTTGACTGATACATTTTCAATTAAACAATACATTCATAGAAATGGATAGAATTACTGTTTAATATATTTATCTTTGCAGTGGTAATGAGAAAAATATCCTTTTAATAGTATGCCAGATAAGGTGGCAAACATATGTACAATAGAATGCATGTTGGTATTCTGAGTACCAAGGGTATATATTCTTGGTAAATATCAAAAAGAGGAAGATTTCAGAGCCCCAATTGCATTGGCTATTCTATCATCTTACCTACTCACAATAGTGAGATAAATACTGTGCCTGAGAGCAGTCTGAAGTGGCAAGTTCCTGGTGACTGTAGTGTAGATTCTGTAGTCTCTGTTAAATTAGAGATTTTTATGGACATATTGTATGGATTCTCTAAAGCAATGTAGAATGTGTACCATATGTTTCTGAAACTGCTTATCTTTTTAATTGGCTGGAGAATAAGCCCAGATGGGAAACACAAGTACAGGGGCTGTACTTCAGAGTATGGCTGCAAATATCATCCAGAGATCTGAACTCTGCTTGCCAGACAACCTGGACCAGCTTGAGAAAGTCCAGTCACTGCCTCCAACTTTGGCCCCAATAACTTTAGAGCAAAAAGAAAGCCTTCAAAACCACCAGCCATTCTCTGGTCTCTCAAACTTATTAAACATTTCTTCAGGAAGCTGTGGGATTCTCAGGAGGGAATGAGGAATACTGTAGTTTGTAACTTCCACTCTGCTTTTTTTTTTTTTTTTCGTTATTCTTACTATTATGCTGGTTGAAAAGTTCCATTGCCAAATCAATTGACATCACTCTGAACGGTTGACCACTAATGTTTGAGTGTAAATGTTTGTACCCATTTGATTTCTTACTGTGGCTACTTGCAAGCCTCTAGACATGGGAAAAGATTGAAATGCAGCTGCTTTAGGCCAGTGGAAGTAAAGATTTATAAACACTGCCTACATTCTTATATGCTAATCCACTTCACGGTACTGTGGGAGCAATCATGACATTGTCTAGGATCACTGAACCTTTTGCTAGCTCTTGATCATTTTCGGTATGATCTTCAGGCTATTCATTCTTGTCTCCAGCCCATCCTTACTTGTCATGATAGGTTGCAGCCTTCTCTAGCTTTGTTCAGCTCACGCTCTTCTCTGAAGTTGGTTTTCCATTGGTTTTCTTCTACACTTTGGAAACAGACTTATGCAATGTTTAAAGCGGATCCTGTGGTAGGTGGGCTTAGATGAATTAATGTATTTATGAGTACACTTATTATACTGTACTTACAGTTCAGTTAATCTATAAATACTTTAAATAATGCTTCTCTCTCCTTCCCCCATCTCTCTGAAAAGAAAATGGGATTTTAAGGAAAAGGACTCAGTCAAATTTAAGAAAATTATTAAATAAACTTTCCATGGTCCATTTAAGCCTCCAAAAGGCCAAGAATTATGAACCATGAGCTGAGAAAAGGAGTCATTGGCCTCTCAATGTAAACAATATGAATTTTGGAACTTGTTTTATTACATGTCATTTGAAGGGTAATTTTTAAAAATAGTATGGCAATATTAATGTCATTCTATCATTCTATACTTAAATTATATTATAAATACCCCTAAAAATAATCATTTTCCTTTTAAATTTTTGTGACTTTAAAAGATCATTTAAAACCAAACTATATATTCAATTATGGAGGACATGCTAATATATACAGCAGTAAATGTAGGTTCATAGAAGGAAAAGGGATTAAACTACATAAGTTGAACATAGATCTGCCCAGTGAAACTGATTTCCATGAAGGTCAGAATGTAGCAGGTAGTTCAGTAGTCACATACCTTCCAGAAAACTACCCTTTTCTCTGTTCTGTATTAGGTGAGCACATTAGACACAAGTTTGGATTAAAAGTATTTTCATAAAGGTATAGTAAGGACTTCATAAGCTTTGTAAAGATAATGAAAGATATGTTGGAAGAATGGGCTCTTGGAGAAGAGTTAGGGGACTCATTTGTGCTTGTATTGAGGTGTAGCTTGACTTTCAAGTATTATAGGACACAGGAGATAGGGAGAAGGCATCTGAGCTCACATGGAGATCATATGACTCTCTTATAACACAACTTTTGTGAAGTATAGACTAAAAAGCAAAAGGTTTATATCTTAGACTTTTTTGAAGCAATGATTTTATGTATGAACCATATTCCACCAGAGGCCTCCAAGTTCTAGAGATAGATGTGAGCAGTAGTAAACTTGGGGAGAAGATCTGATTAGTTGGCAGAGCTCCTAGTCAGAAGCACTTGGTTTTTCCAGACAAGAAGGCTTCTACATTGACAGCTATTCTCCGGTATTTTAGGAATTAGGTAGCAAGAGGTAACTATGTAGTGGTAGTATGGGTACTAGAATAGCTCAAGGGAAGTGGAGTATTTTTATTGGTGGTTTGTCCCTTGCTCTGCAGTATACAGTCTGGTTTCCTTTTTTTCTAGTGTGTATGTATATGGTGAGCATGCATTTATGTATGCATGTAAGAGTGTAGGTTCTCAAGGACATGTGAGTGCATGCATATGGAGACCCAAGCCCAATGTTAGCTGTCTTTCCTTCTGGTCCCACCATATTTATTGAGGAAGCGGTTCTCAAGGATGTGGATAGCCTAGATAGTGCTGGAATTATAGGTTGGCCTCTATGCCCATGAAGCATTTACATAAGAACTCCAGTTCTAACTTCCTGCTTTATCAGACAAGTGCTTTAACAGATACCCCTGTTCTCTTTCTATAAATCCAGTGACTACATGTAATTATATATGAAACATAGTAACAGTTCTTTAAACTTAAGATAATATAGTAGAACATTAAGGTACATACTTTATCTATTTTTTCTTTTGTAGTCTTTGACAGTTGTGCACATTTATATAGGATATTTCAGTCACTTTTACGTGTCCCTTCTGCTAGTAACTTATTCTTGTCTTATTTCTATAACTTTTTTTTTAGTGTGTGTCCTCTCCGCTCACTAACTTTTGTTAGTTACTTGCTGAGTGGAAAGGAAGCTGTTTAGTAGAGTGTGGGCAATTTGTGTATGCCCAGCCCACTAAATAAATGCCATGCTTCTGCTCCAAGCAAGGTTATTTGCCTCTAGTATCTCTGAAAGGGGTTGGACCTTACAGGCACCTCTCTCATGACACAGTGTGGAGGAGCCTCGTCTTGTGTAAGTCTTGAGTAGAGAATCACAGCCCCAGGGAGTTCATGAGTGGGATGCTTATGTCATGTGTAGAGGAAGCTCTTTCCTGCACCCCTTCTCATGCAGATGGGTTAGATTTTTCAACCATCTTCAGCAATGTTCCCTCAGGTTTGATACATGCATCACCTTTATGTTGAATAAGATTCCTTTCTGATGCCATCACTAAAGGACATTTTTTTATATGACAGTAACTGATGACTGCTTTTAAGGGACCATATTTGAAAAAAAAAAAAAGACAGCATTTTCAACAAATGGTGCTGGATCAACTGGCAGTCAGCATGTAGAAGAATGCAAATCGATCCAGTCTTAAACAAAGCTCAAGTCCATGTGGATCAAGGACTTCCACATAAAACCAGATAGAGTGAAACTAATAGAAAAGAAAGTGGGGAAGAACCTGGAGCATATGGCCAGAGGGGAAAATTTCCTGAAGAGAACACCAATAGCTCATGCTGTAAGATCAAGAATTGGCAAATGGGACCTCATAAAATTACAAAGTTCTATAAGGCAAAGGACACTGTCAATAGGACAAAAAGGCAACCAACAGATTGGGAAAAGATCATTACCAATCCTATATCTGATAGAGGGCTAATATCCAATGTATACAAAGAATTCAAGAAGTTGGACTCCAGAGAACCAAATGGCCCTATTTAAAAGATGGAGTACAGAGCTAAACAAAGAATTCTCAACTGACAAATAGCAAATGGCTGAGAAGCACCTAAAGAAATGTTCAACATCCTTAGTCATCAGGCAAATGCAAATCAAAACAACCCTGAGATTCCACCTCACACCAGTCAGATTGGCTAGGATAGAAAAACTCAGGTGACAGCAAATGCTGGAGAGGTTGTGGAGAAAGAGGAACACTACTTCATTGCTGGTGGGATTGCAAGGCGGTACAACCACTCTGGAAATCAGTTTGGCTGTTCCTCAGAAAATTGGCTATAGTACTACCTGAGGACCCAGATATACCACTCCTGGGCATAAACTCAGTAGATGCTTCAATATATAATAAGGACACATGCTCCACCATGTTCATAGCAGCCTTATTTATAATAGCCAGAAGCTGGAAACAACCCAGATGTCCCTCAACAGAGGAATGGATACAGAAACTGTGGTACATCTACACAATGGAGTACTACTCAGCTATTAAAACCAATGAATTTATGAAATTCTTAGGGAAGTGGATGGATCTGGAGAGTATCATCCTGAGTGAGGTAACCCAATCACAAAAGATCACACATGGTATGCATTCACTGATAAGTGGATACTATCCCAGATGCTGGGAATACCCAAGATACCTTCCACAAACCACAAGAAACTCAAGAAGAAAGACCAAAGTGTCGATATTTCGATCCTTCTTAGAAAGGAGAATAAAATACCCATGGAAAGCATTGCAGAGATAAACTATGGAGCAGAGACTGAAGGAAGGACAATCCAGAAACTGTTCCACCTGGGAATCCTTCCCATATTCAGTCACCAAACCCAGACACTATTGTGGATTCCAGCATGGGCTGGCTGACAGGAGCCTGATATAGCTGTCTCCTAAGAGGCTCTGCCAGTGCCTGACTAATACAGAGTTAGAGGCTCACAGCCATCCATTAGACTGAGCACAGGGTCCCCAATGAAGGAGCTAGAGAAAGGACTCAAGGAACTGAAGGGGTTTGCAGCCCCTTAGGATGAACAACAATATGAACTAACTAGTACCCTCAGAGCTCCCAGGGACTAAACCACCAACCAGAGTACACACGGTGGGACTCAGACTCCAACTGCATATGTAGCAGAGGATGGCCTAGTCGGTCATCAATGGGAGAAGAGGCCTTTGGCCCTGTGAAGGTTCTATGCCCCAGTGTAGGGGAATGCCAGGGCCAGGAAGTGGGAGAGGGTAGGTTAGTAAGCAGGGGAAGGGGAGAGGGAGTAGGTTTTTTTTTTTTTCTGGAGGGGAAATTGGGAAAGAGGATATAATTTGAAATGCAAATAAAGAAAATACCTAATTAAAAAAGTAAAAGTAAATAATTTTGTTTTAAAAATCTCATTTAATTTTTTTAAAAAATTACTCTTGGAGAGTTTTGTATATGTTGAAGATATCCACCTCTCTCCCTCAATCCATATGATTCAGGTGACTTCAATGGGGCCACCTTCTGTGTGAGGGTTGATGTCATTTGTCTTTTTCTATCTCACTAGTACCTTAAGTTGTTTTTAATTATTTTTACTTTCACATTTACTTTTCATTTCCTTCTTCTTATATTCAGTTATTCATATGGCATTATCAATGTATCCAAAGGCTATAGCCATTCTCTAAATTCATTTATTTTTATTTTTCCTGAGTTATCCATGAGTTTTGTAATGATTTTAATCTGTTTGCTAAGCCTTTGCTTTGTCCTCTTTCTTTTTAAATATCCCTACCCCTCTATTAACTTACCTCTGATTCTACTTCTAATTTTTACTAGCTTCTAAGAAATTATTTTTCCTCAATTGGAAATATGTTAATCTATTCTCTAGCCTGGCTCTATTGCAGGATCAGTATCATTCTTCTCATTATTCTTTTTTCCTCAGGAAACTTTGTGTGAAATTTGTCAAGAATATATCCCTTTTCATGATTTTTAGCTATGAAGACTTTTCATTTATGCAAAAATAGAGTATCACATGACCTACCTTAGCCATATAACTTTGGGATTCTCCATATTTATTCTTGAGTTTCTCTTCTCATCGCCCTAGTGTTCTCATCTTGTTTCTACTGCTTGTTTTTCGAGAAAACACTTCTCAATTTTTTTCTATTTTTTGAAGTTTGCCATTTGTTTTGAAATGGGGTTTAAGTTGTTCTGTTTTGTCAGGTCTTGGTATCAAAATTCCAACCCTGATCTCAAATTTAGTAGCCCTTTGAACTCAGTCTCTGAAGAATCTTCCAAGATGTGTCTTCTGAGCTCACCCTGGCTTTCAGCACTAGCAAGGACATCGTGTTTATGGGGTAAATATCTGCTATGAGTTTGAGTTCTGGCCCTCACTCTCCTCAGAACCGTTCTTTTCCCCCACAGAGCTGCTGATAACATGTAAACTTGATGGCAGGTCCAGGTTTGGGGGCTTGGAAGGCTCGCCTTGGAATTTTTCTGTAGATGTTGGCCATGAAGTTTTGTTTTCTTATTCTACTTTCCCTGTTTTTATTGAAGATTTAGAACATTAAAAACAAAAACAAAACAAACAAACAAAAACCACCCAGAGACTAGTGTTGCCCCTATTGTCTTGTTAAAAACCATTTATTGGTTTAATCTTAATCTTATCTCACAAGTCCCTTAAAGATCGCGTTGCTTTTCCATATGTGAAGAGCTTTGCTATTAAGATTGATAAAACCTATCGATTGAGTTAACTTTAAGCTCTTTGGAAATCCTTTGTTGTCACTAAGTGCTACCATAAATATAATGTATTCACTTTTAAAAAGCAATATCTGAATAACTTCTTAATGGAAAGTGTGCCTTTTTTAAAACTGCATATACATATGTCACAAATGTCTACAATGTATAAGATAAAAGTAATACAAAATTTATTTTTTAACAAATTTTTAAAGATATTGGTGCCTTTGAATTGACAAAGAAACCGTGGGTTTGTCTTTTCTTATAAAGGACTAAGGAATGCATTGCCATTTGAATAGTTTCTCCTTTTATCCTAAATGTTTTCTTCTCACCTAATAAATAAGGGAAGGAATGTTTTGCCAAGCTCAAGACCTATTTGCAGCCATGTCTTCTAAATATGAAGGCTAATCTAACACTCTGGAGTTTATCCCTGCTTGCTTTTGGCTGAAGTGGCTTCCTGTTTCTAAGAAAAGAAGAAAAAAAGGTTCAAAAATCTATTAAAAAGATCAAATGCCTTTCCCCAAACACAGAGGCACTCAAAACAAAATGTTTTGATGGATTAGGCATAGACGAATCTGAAAACATAGATGAACTTTGCTTGTATAATACAGTTGTCTTTATATGACCAGAAAAGTAACTATAGACAGAGGCAAAATGTCTTCAGGGAAGATCCTAGAGTTTGGCCAAATCCAAGTGTTTGAAAAACACTGTGGCTGTAGATACATAATGGGCCCAAGACTTGTGAATTTTTGTGTCTTTCTTTCTTACAGTTTTGTTACACATATTCCCATAGCCAACTTCAAATGTGCCCCTCTTCCTGAACAAAACAGTGTAGCTGAGAAGTTTGCTTAAACTTCTTAATACTGTTAATCCTTACTTGTTAAAATTTGATTACTGAGAAAGATTTTCTCTGTGGGCTTCCTATTAAATCACTTTCAAGTTGAAACAAACCAGAAATCCTTTTGCATAACAGAGTTGGTATTCACTTTAAGCTGGTCAGAATTTATACAGGAATTATAGAACATTTCTTATAAAACACTGTCGATGTGCCCAGAGGCTACTGTGAGGAGCTTATGCTCTCAACTTAACACAAAATAAATAAAGAAGCTAGTGAACACGATGTCCTGGGCTATGGAAAATGGTGTGGCTTAGCCTTACATCTGTGCTTGTTTGCTTTCCATTGCTTCACATATCTGCTTTGATTGGCTACTCCAAATTTACACTGGAGGTAGCTTTTCAATCTGTGTACTCATTGATGCAAGTCTGTTTAGTTTGATCTTATGAGGATCCAGCTCATTATCATCTTTTAACTGTATCTTTTAACACTTATCTGAAACTTGAATCATGTTTAAATATTTCTCTTTCTGTTTTGAGTTTTGCCAGAATATCCAGGAATGATACAGAGTTTTATATTTCTAGGAGGCTCATGGGCTTCTTTTTGTTTGTTTGTTTGTTTGTTCATTTGTTTATTTTATTGTATAACATTCCTTCCTTTGGTTTTATCCCTCTAAACTCTCCCATATTCCTCTCCCGGCTCTTTTTCAAAATCATGGTCTCTTTTTTTTGCAATTGTTATTGAATGCAAATACGTATTTATGTATACATATATGATATATCAGGGATGAAATAAGAGAGTAGACTAACTTTCCTCTTTCAGAAGATGTTGATTATTCCTAGCTCTTCAACCAGGAGTGTAGTTTGAATATGCTTGGCCTAGGGAGTTGCACTATTAGGAGATGTGGTCTTGCGGAGTAGGTGTGATATTATTGGAGGAAGTGTGTCACTTTGGGGATGGTTTGAATATGTTTGGCCCAGGGAGTGGCACTATTTGGAGATGTGGCCTTGTTGGAGTAGGCATGGTGTTAGAGGAACTTTGAGAGTGGGCTTTGAGACTCTGCTCTTAGTTGCCTGGAAGAGAGTTTTCTGGTGGCCTTAGGATAGAAATTTAAAACTCTCAGCTCCTTTTTCAGAACCTTGTCAGCCTGGAACCTGCCATGCTTCCTGCCATGATGATAATGGACTGAACCTTTGATGCTATAAACCAGACCCAACTAAATGTTGTCCTTTATAAGAGTTGCCTTGGTCAGTGTGTCTCTTAACAGAAATGAAACTTGAACTAAGATAAATACTCTCCAGAGATGTTCTCCTCTCCTGGTGGCACATTAACTGATGTTTTCACTACACATGTCTCATTGAGGTAATCATGTTGTTGAGATTTCATAGGTGCAGCTTCCCTGTCTTGCCTAGAAGAAATGGTGCAGTGCATGTCCTGGTTCTCTTGCTCTCATAACACACCTGTCCCTTCTTGTATATATTCCCTGAGCCTTAGGTAGACGGATTATGTCTTAGATGTATTAATTGGTGGTTGGGAACCTCATGCTCAATTCTCTGTACTTTAACTAGTTTTGAATTTCTTCAAAAGTTTCTATCAACTGCAAAAAGAACTACACTTATCTGAGGTGAGAACTTCACTTATCTGAGGATATAAGACAAAGCATTCAGAATATAGTTAGAAATTATGTTGGTTTAGTGGAGTCTCCTCTAGGGTCCATGGCTTTTCCAGGCAATAGGCATAACACTTTGCCCATTAGTCAAGTTTTAAACCCAATCAAGCCACTGTTGATCACCCCTAAGATATAAATCCATCACTAGGCGTACAGTGACTATTAGCTGCTTTTCTCCCTTGACAACTTACATAGTATCTTCGAACACTATGAGTTAGTCCTCAGGGAGGAGGCTTCCAGGTCACTTTCAGTTCAGTTTCTTTAAGACTTGTATCAAAGCCATATTGTGAATGTGACCATCTTAACAAAAGCAATTTACAGATTCAATACACTCTCAACCAACATCACCATGAGATTCTTCACAGACAAAGAGAAAAAAAAAAGGTCCTACAATGAAAAGATCTCAGGTATCCAAAGTAATCTCTGACCTAAAAGAACAATGCTAGAGGAATTACGATGACATATTTCAAGTTGTATTACAGAGCTATAATAATAAAAATAGTATGAGCACAAAATCATGTAAATCACTGAAACAGAATAGAAGCTACGTTATTTTATGAAATTAAAGTCACCTGGTACTTGACAAACATACTGGAAATGCACACTGGATAGTATATTCTGCAAGGAAAGAGAGTGGCAACATGTAAAAGAATGAAATTAGACTCATCACTCTACACAAAAATCAACTTCAAATCATACAAAGCCCCCAAGGTGAAACCAAAACTTTGGAATTTCTAGAAGAAACATAGACTGTACCCTACAAAATATATGTGCAAGGACATCCTAAATGAGATTCCATTTCCATAGGAATTAAGGCCAACAATTTACAACTGAGACTTCATAAAATGAAAAGCACCTGGACAACAAAGAAATCAATAAATTTAATAAAGAGGCAGCCCACAGTAGAAAGAGAATACTTCCCAGTTGTAATCCAATAGAAGATTAATATCCAGAATATATAAACAACTTAAAAACTAAACAGTCAAGGAAGCAAATGACCCACTTTTAAAATGAGCCATGGATCTGAACAAAAAAAGTCTTTGAAGAAGACATGAAAATGGCTTAAAGAAATCCCCAAAGAGTGTTCAATGTCTTAGAGAAATTAAAATTAAATATAAATTTCAATTTAATTTGAAGTTTTGTTTTATCCTGACTGAGCTAGAAAACGACTAACATCAAGTGCTTGTGAAGATTTTAGGAAAGAAAACCCACTTTCTCTAATAGTAGGATTATAGTGGTAGAGACACAACAGAAGTTGTGGAAAATGTTCAAAAAGATAGTAGCAAACCTACCACATAATTCATACTGCTCCTTGGCATATGCCTAAAGGTTTGATATCCTACTCCATAGCAACCTGCTCAGCTAGGAAATGGAAACAGCCAAAATATCCATCAGGTGATGAATAGATAATGAAAATCTGATACACATACATGCTGTAATTCTTTTCTACCATAAAAACAAGGAAATAATGAAATTTGAAGGTAAATAGGAGGAACTGCAAAATATTACACCAAATGAAGTAACTCAGACCCAGAAAGACAAATACATGTATTCTCTCTTATTTGCGAATCTTATTTCTAAATCTTTGGCTATACCTATATGAGTAATTTGTGTTTTAACAAGTTGCCTCAATAGGTTTTAAGTATAGTGAAGTTGGCCATCTTCATTAGTATCTACCCTAGACTCCCAGGAAGAATAGCACTGCTCAGTCTCAGGTTGATATTCCCTGGGAAATTTTCTGTTTCTCTACAGCTTAGTGTCTAATAGTCATGTTTCTGAACCGCCTTGAAACTTGACTACTTAAAACATGAAATCCTTTGGAGATCCTGTAGCTAATCCCTAAGTCAAGGAAGCATCCTTTTATTGAGACTTTCCCATTATTAGAACTGCTACAGCTGGTTACCACAGTACTCATGTCACCCTAGGGAAGGATGAATCCCATC
This sequence comes from Montemys delectorum, assembly GCA_019843815.1. Taxonomy (NCBI): domain Eukaryota; kingdom Metazoa; phylum Chordata; class Mammalia; order Rodentia; family Muridae; genus Montemys; species Montemys delectorum. The sequence continues at coordinate 19,651 of JADRCD010192294.1, forward strand.
ACAAATCAGGTTTTAAGACAAAATAAATGTTACAAAAATGGAAATAAACAACAGTGACCCCCCTACAGGTATCCATTTCCCCTAAGAGTGAGATAAAATTTAAACATTCCTCTAATTTCTTCCATCAACTGGAACATAGGCATCCATTCAAATGGACTTGCTGCTAAACAGAATCTCTGCTGAGTTTGCAATGTCTTATCTATTATGATTAGAAATTCCAGAGCATGAACTATAATTTCTGAATAATGATTCAAACAAATGTAATGTTAACTTTAAAGACTTGAGATGCCAAGACTCACCTCACACTATAAATAAAGGAGAAATCATCGTTGATCTTTCTAAAAGATACCACAACTTTCCAATATGTTCTCCTAAAAAGAAAAGTAAGGGGAAAAATAATGTTCAGCTTCTGTCAGCTGCTTTTCTTTTTGCAAACATAGGCATATTTGTCTTATTAGAAATGTTATTAAATTTTAATCCTTATCAAAGGATCTACCTTGTAGTATAATTGCTTGTACATGTATCTCCTTTCCCACTCTATTTTTACCATCTAGAGAGCAAGAACTTGGTCATGTTTATATATGAAATCCCCACAGTGCCCAGTGGGGCCTTGAAAAGGTCTCAGGAAAAGTTTTTAAAATAAAAATACTAATCTTCTCAGTCCTTTCTAATAACTTCCATGGGATGAAATTTGTCCATCATGTTTCTCTCTAGTATATTGTTAAGCAAACTTCCAGCCAACTGTTAAGACAACCTAGGGCTCAAATCTTAAGAAGCTATTTGACTGATATAGTAAGTAGCCCACTGTGGGTCTGTTTATTTATCTATTTTCCTCTGTTCTGTCAGAAAGGACTGTGGATTAAGTTAAAGTAGCAAAGTGCTTTACAGAAAAACAGCTACTATTGATCTCATCCCCAGTACAAACATGACCTGACCTCTTAGAAATAATGATTCCAAAAATAAACCAGGAGCTGGAGCAGTGGTTCAGTGCATAAGAGTGCTCACTGTTCTTGTACATACTTGGCACCTCACAAACATCAATAGCTCCATTTCCAAAGTACCTGGCACCCTCTTTTGATCTCCACAGGTACCTGGCACTCATATGTTACACAGATACATATGCAGCAAAAAATGCATAACTGAAATGAAATAATTTTTTAAAAAATAAAATAAATGGAAATTTTGTTATCATTTCTTCCTCATAGAACTGTCTTATTTATAACCTTGCTTACTAATGTGAGAGACAGGAGAGAAATACTGAATAGCTTTATAGCTACAAGTTTGTGGGAAAGGGGGAAACTAAAAAAAAATGATTTCGAAAAGTAGGACATTGATGTTTTATTTGAGGTCACTATGGTTGAAAATTCACAGTTTTCTATGGTTCAAGCTAATAGTTTTATTTTTATTTTTTGAGGGGTCAGAGAGCATGCCCAAGTGTGTTTTTTCTCTTTGAAACTACAGGGCCTGGTGTTGTCTTTCAAGTAAAAGTTCTTCTTCAAGGTTAGAGACTTTAGAGAAGACAATAGTAATTAACAATGCCAACTACTCAGTGTAGGAGATGAGTAGTTTTCTACTCAGAGTCTCCCAGGACACTAATGACAGGAATCTCTGTGAGATTTCCTTTAAATACACACCAGTCTTGTTTTCTAAAACAATAATAACCCACTGGATTGAGGACTGTCACAGAGAATTGGTAAGTCATACAACTATGAGCTGTCTGGAAGGCAGATTCTAGTAATGAGTGGTATTTGGGCCAATATCATGAATGTTAATTAGGCAACCTGAATGCAAGCAGCATTATCTGGTAGGTTGTGGATGAATAGAATGAACAACTGCCTCTTTCTTGTGTTTGAAAATGCTGAGGAAATGTAATTTATTGATATTATATTAAAAAATCTTTAACCTCTGACAATGGACCTGTACCAGCAGTGCACCGAGAATCAGGATGCACAATCAGCTTCTGTCATTTTGAAGACTTATTATCCTAGATCTAGAGTCGAGGAATATAGACATGCCTTGGGTACATACCTTTAATCCCAAACAATAAAGGTAAAATTAGTTTGTAGAAGGAAGCACACATGTTGCAAAGTGATATTCAGTTGAATAGAAGACATAGTGGCAAATCAGAGAAAGGCTTGACATAACGGTATGCTCAATTCTTGGGAGAAAAAAAGAGGAAAGAGAGACTACTTAAGACTCTACAGGAAAGAGAGATTAAGACTATACAGGAGTAGGAGGAGGCAGTTTTACTGGGACAGTTGTACTAAGAGAGGTTGAAGAGAAAA
>JADRCD010192296.1:3014-40196 GCA_019843815.1 Montemys delectorum
GGGGGGGGGGGGGGGGGGGGGGGGGGGAGAGGGAGAGAGAGGGAGGGGGAGAGGGAGGGGGGGGGGGGGGGAGGGAGGGCACATCTATATAGTTTTTATGGCAATAAGATAAATCTGATAATGATAAAGGCCCAGTGTGATGGTACACTTTAGGCTCAGCTCTAAGGAAGCAGATACATGTAGTTCTCTGTGAATTCAAGGCCAATCTGGTCTACATAGTGAGTTCCAGGACAACCAGGGCTCTGTAGAGAGATCCTATCTCAAAAATCAACAACAACAAAATTATGTCCAGCTTCATGCTAGTGGCTGGTAAGTAAAGGTTCCAGTGATTTATTTCTTTAAAAATCCACTGGAGCCCAGTGTTTCCTAGTCCTAATATTGCCATTGTCCATCCTGTTTATTAACCTGAAGTCATTGTTCCAGCATTGAAGCCTTTTTTGCTAGAGTCTAGAAAGTTAGCAACAGACTTATGTTGGGATTGTTGTTATATCCCATAGATAGGGAAACAAATCATTCTTGTTGGGTTAGCTCCATCCAGTGTGTGTCCCTGCTCAGCTGCCAAGGTGCCTCAAGTGATGGAAGGACAGTATTCTTTCTGGCATTTCAGGGTATGGAGAGACCAGCTCTGTCCAGTTTCTTTGAGAACATCTCTAGCCCTTCCAAATACTCAGAACTGTTTATAAGAAGTATATTTTACACACACACACACACACACACACACACACACACACACTACACTTTTCTTATTGCGACCAAAATATTTGATGAAAACCACTTAGGGGAGGAAGGGTTTATTTGGCTCAAAGTCTTAGGGTGAACAGTCCAACATAGCCAGGAAGACAAGATGGAGTGCCCAGCTCCAGGAGTGGGAGGGAGAAATTCCTCAGATGCTGACAAACTGATGGGGCAGAGGACAAACTTTAGAGCTAGAGGGATTGTAACTTTTAGTAGCCTGCTTCTGCTGGGGGCTGGGAGCTAGCTCAGTTAGTTAAATGCTTTTCATGCAAACATGAGTTTCTATCCTCATCACCCACACAAATCCAACATGGCAGCACATGTCTGTCATCTCAATGCTGGTGAGGTAGGGACAAAAAGATCCCTGGGATATTCTGTCTGACAGTCTGTGAGCTCCTGGTTTAGTGAGAGACCCTGATTTAGTGAAGGGTCCAAAAATAGCTCAGTATGTAAAGGTGACTGCTGCCAAGCCTGGCAACTGGAATTTAATCCCCACAACCACGTGATGAAAAGAGAGAACCAGCTCCTACAAGTTCTCCTTAACTTCCATTTGTATGCTGTGCACCTCTCCACAACACACACATATGAAATAAATATGTGAAAAGCAGTTGAGAAAGATGCCCAGTGAAAGACCCTTCAAATTAGTACCAGAAGCTGGAAAGTAAGCATTCAAAACCTGAACCTTAGTTAAGCCTGGCACCGTGGTGCACACCTTTAATCCAAGCACATGTGAGGCAGAGGCAGTTGGGTCTCTGAGCTCCATGCCAGCCTGATCTAAAGAGAGAATTGCAGGCCAGTTAGGGGCACACAGTGAGACCCTCTCAAACAAAAGCAAAACCTTGGACCTTTTGGGAAATTTCAAAGGAGACCATTTTCTTATGAAACCATTTACATAGTAGGACATTTACTTTGTCATGGGCATCATTGGTGTAGTATATTCCAGAACCTTCTCTAAAACATCTGCTCTTATCTCTGGCAGACCTTTCCCCATTACTGCACCTCTGGCTCCTCGCCTGCTCTGTTCCTTACTGTGTAGATTACTGTTTTCTTGTAGACTCCCAGAGTCTGACTCTGCTTCCCAGTACTTCCCTGCATCTGGAGATAGATGACCAATAAAATAAAAGATGGTGCTCCCCTGTGGCCTAGAGGCCCATACCACTATACATTTTGTCCTTTTTCTTGGATGCTACCCAACTCCTACCAGCCCCAGAGAATCTGGTCAGAAAAGTTTCAGTTGCTTAGGTTGGTGGAGTTTAATGCAAACTAGGTTTTCAAGGCAGGGGTTCTCTATTTTAGTCCCCTTCTTACTATCAGACTAACTTGTTCATGATCACTTTTGTTAAAATACTTTCCAGTTAAAAGTTTCAATTTTTAGAGGTGATTTGGGTTTTTTGTTTGTTTGTTTGTTTGCCTTTATTTTTAAAGAATTATTTTATGTATATGAGTTCACTGTAGCTGTCTTCAGACACACCAGAAAAGGCCATCAGATCCCATTACAGATGGTTGTAAGCCACTATGTGATTGCTGGGAATTGAACTCAGAACCTCTGGAAGAGCAGTCTTAACTCTGGAAGAGTGCTCTTAACTGCTGAGCCATCTCTCCAGCCCCTATGTTTAGAGATTTTAAGAGTTACTTTTGTTAAACATCAAGAAAGAAGTTCATTTCCCCCAGGTCTGTTTTCTGTAAGATGTTTACTGCTGGACATGGTTCACATCTAACACTGCTATCTTTTTTTTCTCAAAAGAAACTTTAGAACTGAACTTTGTTGAAAGGTGGTGTCAGCTTGGGAAATGTTCTGTCTATAAGTTTGTAGATGTATTCTGCTTAAACTTGACCATCTAGTTACCTTTCTTCATGTCATTTTGTCCAGTGTTTCTATGAAAGGGGAACTTCTTTTATTTTCTCAAGTGATGTCCCAGGAATAGGCAGTGTTTCATCTGACTAGGAATCCTTAAAATGATAGGGGCTTGCTTTTGTTCACCTTCCAGTTTTAAGATCATCACTGTGCTTTGCTTTATTCATTTTGTTTTTCCAGTCTCTCTGTAGCTCTGGTTGTCCTACTTCCTTCTGCCTCCCAACTACTGAGATTAAAGCTTATATTACGACACCCAGCAAGTCATCACTGTACTTAAATTGTATTTTTATACCCAGCTTTCCAGGACAGCTACTGTGTAACCATCTCAAATCATAGTTCTTTTGTGAGGAAATGGGCAGCAGCTTTATGGCAGAGGAATGAGACATTTTGAGTAGTATACACCACAACTCTGACATTAACAATGCAATGGTGCCTTTTAAGTTGGGGGATATATCTATGGGATTTGGAGTGACAAGCTGGTAGTGTGTGCAGTAGTGCTGTATAAATAGCTAGTTAGAGAGAGACAAGCTTCTTGCTGAACTGGAGCAAACTAATAACTTCCATGTCACAGCTCATCATAGGACAAGCATAAGGAACAGGTGCTTTCTTACGTAGCACAAAGCTAAACTCTGCAGATTATGAGTGGTTTTTACTAATAATGTTCTTCTGCTATCCTCATTACTGTGTCTAAGGTCTCTTCTGGGTCAGTTCATATTTAAATTCAACATTATTTTATATGTTTTGTGAACCACCATAGAGATACAAGCTATCTTGGGTCACATTTCAATACAAATACATGTTTTATAATGTGTTCAGTTTCCAAGATAAAAAGACACTAAGTAGCAGTCACTCTCTTGATACTATATTGTTTTGCTTATAATTTAAAATGGCAATGACAGCAAATCTGATCAGTGGGTGAAGATATTAGCCACCAATTCTGAAGATTTGAGTCCTACCCCTGAATCCACATAGTGGAATGAGAAATTGTATTCCTTCAGACTGTCTGCTGACCTCTACATAAGCACTGGCCTGGTGTGAAAATGAATGGCCTACAAAGATTTGAATGCTTGGTTCCCAGTTGATGGACTGTTTGGGAAGGACTAGGAGTTGTGGACATGATGGTGTGGGTGTGGCCTTCTTGGAAAAGGTGTGTCACTTTGAGGACTGGGTCTGTCTATCTGTCTGTCTGCCTGTCTGTCTCCCTCTCTCCTTCCCCACCCCCTGTCTCCATCTTTCCAATAAGATGTAAACTAAACTCTCAGCTACTGCTCCAGCACCAGACCTGCCTGCTTGTCCCCATGCTCCCAACCATGATGGTTGTGGACTGACCCTCTGAAATTGTAAGCAAACTCCCAATTAAATACCTTTCATTGTAAATTGCTTCTTTGGTCATGGTGTCTCTCAGCAGTAGAACAGTTAACTATGACATGCATTATGCTCTATATACCCAGCCACACACATGTTAAATAAGTGAACATAATAATTCTTTTAAAAAATCTAATCACTTAAAAATTAACATTGAAACATTTGGCTTGAGCCAGCTGTGGTGGTATATACCCTTCAACGCCTCCAGAGGCAGGCAGATCTCTATGAATATGAAAACAGCCTTGACTACATAGTGAGTTCCAGGTCAGCCATAGAGAGACACTGTCTCAAAAAACAAACAAACAAACAAACAAACAAAACAAAAACAAAAACACCAAAAAAACCAAACAGCTCTTTTTTTGTAGCATCCCCTAGGCAGATGACTGTGTCAAGAATGAAGGTAAATATTTCCTTCCTAGCAACTGGCTGTCAGAAACTCATCACAAGTTTCATATGTTCTCTGAGAAGCACATGGTCACTGAAGTAGCTGCTGAGGTTCTGTGTGAAGACTGGAAGCATTATGTGGTATGAATCAGTAGTAGGAATGACAAGCAAGGTTTCCCAGGAAGCATGGGATCCAGACCCACATGGCAGAGTGTGCCTGCTGTTGAGTAAGGGACATTCTTGTTATAAACCAAGGGGAACTGGAAGGAGGGAGCGCAGGTCTGTTCATGTTCTCAACTTGGTTACTGAAAAAAAGGGAACGGAGGATATTCCTGGACTGACAGATACTACTGTGCTTCCTTGGTTGGGGTCCAAAAGAACTAGTAAAATCCAAAAGCTTTTCAGTCTCTAAAAAAATGATGTCTGCTGATATGTTGTCAAAAATCCCTTAAACCGAGAAGGTAGGAAGCCTATGACCAAAGATTCAGCGTCAGAGATTCAGCGTCGAAGATTCAGCGTCGTGTTACTCTACATGCTCTGCAACACAACCACCAAAGTGCAAACCACACACTGAGAAATCAAGGAGGTTTCAGAATATGCTAAATTTTTGGCCAAGAGAATAAAGGAAGCCAAAGGAAACTGCCAGGAAAAACTGCCAAAAGATGTGGGCTGTCATCTCTGAGTCTGAGTCCAGTCAAAAACAAGTCCTTAAGAGTAACAAATAAGCCGGGCAGTGGTGGCGCACGCCTTTAATCCCAGAGGCAGAGACAGGCGGTTTTCTGAGTTCGAGGCCAGCCTGGTCTACAGAATGAGTTCCAGGACAGCCAGGGCTACACAGAGAAACCCTGTCTTGAAAAGCAAAAACAAACAAACAAACAAACAAACAAACAAAACAAAAAACAAAAAAAGAGTAACAAATAAATAATCAGACCATGAAACAAACAAAACATTTGATTTGATGTTTCAAAAATCTGTAATTGCAGTGTAATTAACATTTGAAATAAAAGTAGCATTTAACTGTCAAGTTGAGTTGAAAATTTATATCCTTAAATTGTATTACTTATTGGCTACATCTCTTGTTTTCACACTTACTAAGCACTCCACCACTAATATATTGGATCTTTAACATTTCCCCGAAGCAAAGAGGGCAGTACAGTATAGCTTGGGGTTTAAGGAGACAGAAAAGATGTAAATGTGAGAAGACTGGCTTCTGACTCTGGCCCCTTTTGTCTTTTAATATAAATATGGTGGCTACTGTCCTGAGCATACAATGTTCCTTTGTGATCTGTGTGTTACTACTATTTGGCCCTGACATGCTTGTTTTTATTTTATTATTTATGGTAGTGGGTACTGAACTGGGTCCTTAAATGTATGACAGAAGTGCTCTGCCACCACACTGCAGCTCAGCATATGTGCTATGCACTGGGCTCTGTAGCTGTCTCTTGAGACTAACTACAGCTACATCCTTTCCTATTGCACATAAAAGGCAGTCCTCAGGTTCTTAGGTCCCTAGCTATAGGTAGAGTTCCATTGTGGCAGTATTATTAGTGTTTCATTGCCATACATACAAAATTTGGTAAGAAACTGGGTGATGCTTACCTGTTTAGAGCGTGAATGAACTAAGTAAGAAAATTATAAACTGCTTTTCTAATAGGTTTACCGTGTTAGAGATGTAGTGTAGATCTCAGTGATGTGGATGAAGCTCTGATCTGTGGAGATGGCATGTAAAATCCACTAGTGCAAATAACCATGTGTGCATACATGATGGAGTATGTTAAAACAGAATCTTGCTCTAGTGCCCAGCTTAACATAGAACTCATGGCAGCCTCCTGCTTCAGTGTCCTGAGAGCTAGAATTAAAGGTATGAGCTACTGCACCTGGCTGAAGTGTATGTTCTGAAAGAATAAACCCAAAGGCTTTTTTAATTAAGAAGGTAAGCCACAGTCTGGTCAATATCATGACACATGTGTTCTCTGCCATCTGTTAAACATCCTCACAGATAATTACTGGAAAAGGCTTTGGTAATGTGAACTCTCCTGCTCTTTGACTCGTTTCTAAGAGACTGTTCAAATTCCTTGATGCCTTGAAGAAGCTATCTATCTGATTCTAACTAAAACTCATCTCAGAGAGCTTGAGGAAAGCCTTCTAGTATCTGCCAAATAAATGCAATGCTACCAATGGTACTCCTCCTCCTCTTTTTCTTCCTCCTCCTCCCCCTCACCCCCTCCTCTTCTCTGTTAGAATTCTATCCATATACTCCCCTGGGAACATTCTTGCCAACAGCATCACTGCATGTTCTTTGATTGAATTTTGCTTATTGCATTAAGGGAGGAATTTACTGTGAACTTACTTTACTGCTTTCTTCCTGTATTTTTGCTCATAAAATGATATTGTATGTTTCTGTTCACAAAATGGTGGAATCCTCATTTAATTCTCTGTTTCTTTAAACAGCACATACCTTTTGTTCAGAACTGCAGTTTGATCCCTAATGTTGTCAGCAACACAGGTAGTTTTGTTTTTTGTTTGTTTCATTGGACACAGGGTCTCTGCTCATTCTAGGCCGGCCTAGAATCCTCCTGTGTCCACCTCCTGGGAGCGAGTTGTCTAGGATGACATGTTGTGCCACCGTGCATGGCCACATAGATGATAATTATGTGGCACATTCTGAAGACTGTCATGTCTTCAGTGTTAACATCCTCAGCATTAATCATAAATGCAATAGTTGAAGTTCTGTTGAACAACAAAAGTCCTGCTCCATCACTGAGACACTCCCTTAACCCACTTGAGAAATTCTGATACCAACAAATAGAATTTTTTCCAGGTTGGTTTCTCTATTCACATAAAATTTAATACCCTGGTTTTGTTTGAGCAGTAAGTCTGCAGATCTGGACATGCATTCATTGTATTTTAGGTGTGGAGACAAATGTGACTGATTCTTCACATTTTAGTTTAAAAATTTCTCTGTCAGCCCTTTATTTAAAGATATAAAGGTCACAGTCTCAGATTATACATTAGTTCTTGGGGAGAAAGGGTAAATGCTTAAAGCATTACTTTGAAAGATGTTTTGAGTGGGTGTGGCATCCTCATAATTGGTTCAGAATAAAGTTGCATAGAGCACCAGCTAGTTGAGTGAGCTTGAGCAGAAGCAAAGATCTGAAGCACCAGCACCCAGCTGTGGAGGGAAAGACCTAGTGCTTGAGTTTCTTCTGAGAGATGCTCTCTAGAATTTGTGTGCTAATATAATGGAAAGAAACGGAGTGGTTTGACTAGGGAGTGATGTAGGGAGTGATGGGCTTGTCCTCCACTTCTCCATCTCCTTCTGTGCTCCAGGGAACTTGGAAGAATTGCTTGAGATAATAGAAAGATGAGCCTGTATTCTGTTTATTGGATCTATACAATTGTGTGTTTTCCTTTCAGACCCATCTTGCTGTTACGTGAACATGTTGATAGTATCGCTGAAGGTCACAGTATTGATCACCAAGGCCCTGTGAATTCATCTGCCTGAATAGCCCTGATGAAATTGGGATGCAAGAGTCAAGGAGGTCAGGGGCTGGTCACAGGCTAGGTCTATGGAGTGCTTGACAGAGGGATTGAAAGCGACAGGGCAGCCCTGTGGACGCAGGCCACATTGGCCTGTTGTTTATAGAAAGTATGCTGAAGTTTATAGAAAGTATCTGCAAGTTATTTACTTTCTCCCTCCCACCTACCATCATTCTTTCCAAATTTTCTTTTTCTTTTCCTTCAATTCCCACTTCCTTTTTAAAAACAAAACAACAAACCTTTTTTTTAAAAAGATTTATTTATTTTATGTATTTGAGCACACTGTTGGTTATCTTCAGACACATCAGAAGAAAGCATCAGATCCCACTACAGATGGTAGTGAGCCACCACGTGGTTACTGGGAATTGAATTCAGGACCTTTGGAAGAGCAGTCAGTGTTCTTAACCGCTGTGCCATCTCTCCAGCCCCAACAACAAATCTTTTAAACCAAACACATCTTTAATGCCAGCACTCGTGAGGCAGAGGCAGGCAGATTTGTGTGAGTTAGAGGCCAGCCTGGACTACATAGTAGGTTCCAGGATTGCCAGGACTATGTAAAGAAACCCTGTCTCCAAAATTATTAAATAGTTATTAATACTAATTTAAAAAAAACCTTTGAAACTGTTTAGTAATGTCAAATGTCAGTTTGTGATATTTAGTCTTTTTTGAGAACTTCAGGATAATGAGCTGAGATAACTACCCATACTCAAAGATCTCTCTCATATGTGAACACTATTGAAAATCTCCTGTTTATACTCGTGTTACCTCCAATAATGGCTAGCAAACAAACAAACAAACAAAGAAGAAAACAAAATAATACATGATTTCTTTGCTCAGACCACAGTGGTGAACTTGTGGTTCATGTCTTGGGTCAGTGAGAGGACCCTTTGTATGGGCATTGAGGACTCCCTAATCTTACTTGGTAAGGGCTTCTGAAATACTGTCATTGTCTTCTCTCACTTTCACCTGGATCTGATGCTCACCTGTGTCCACACTCCTCTGAGACTGTGGGAAGTAGAGAAGCTGCTTCATGCATGGACTGCTCCCTCATTAGCCCTGCCTTGCTGATGGTGTGCAGGGCACCTCTGCCTGAGGAGTGCATCTGCACTAGGGTGCCCTGCCCCAGAGCTTTCTGCTCCCATCCTTGGTTTTGACTGCACTCGTACATTTAGTGACAGGAAACAATACTGCCCAAACCTTGAGCTTTCAAACTTTCTGACACACAGGCAAACACAATCATGTGACCATAGTATTGTAGTTGGCAAATACAGTGAGGATAGAGGGCCAGGCTGTTCTGGTCTGGGCAGTGCTTTGAAATACTGGAGCTGTCTTCTACAGAAAGCTTTACCCAGCTCACATGACCCAACCCATCCAATTCACAGGCTTTTTTCCTTCCTCCTGAGAACTGATGCAACTTGCAGGTATTTTCTGTTGCTTTCCCTCCCCACCAGGAGGTGTCCATGGCTTTGTTTTAGGCTTTGGGGAGGAACAGTAATGTATGCACTTGTGACTCACCTGACTGGCACTCTGCTTCTGGTTCTGACTGGTCATCACCCTGTTCTAGGAATGTGGCTGAAGAGCTCTCTAGCCTATATCTCTCTAGTTCTTGCCTCTGCTGTGGCCTGCTGTTGCACACAGCACTGGGAGTGGGTCCTGGGCTTTGTCTCTTTGTAGTTCACTTCAGTAGGTAGTAATCACGAGAACACACTGGAGTTCCTAAAGACAGCTGTAGAGGATAAAGATGCCCTGTTCTTTTGAACCTGGTACAGTAATTATCTAGTTTTCCTATGTTGTTTCCTTCAGTGTCTTCTCCCTCCCTTCTCTTTTTATTTGGCAAATTTTCCTCCTGTTTCCCTCTTCTGGTTTTTGGTTTGGTTGGTTTGGTTTGGTTTGGTTTGGTTTGGTTTTTGGTTTTTGTATAAGCTCTTGGAGTCTGTTTCTCCTGGGAGAGTGCTGTCTAGGATGACATGCTATGCCACCATGCATGACCACATAGATGGTAATTGTATGACACATTCTGAAGACTGTCATGTCTACTTGCCACATCCTCAGTGTTAACCATAGATGCAATAGTTGAAGTTCACTTGAACAACAGAACATCCTCCATCACTAAGACAGTCCCTTAACCTATTTGAGAAATTCTGATTCCAACAAATAAATTTTTTTCAGGTTAGTTTCTCTATTCACATAAAGTTTTATACCTGGTTTTATTTGAGCAGTAGATATCTGGTGGTGACAAAGACTGAAAGCAATAATAAATTATTTAATTCTTAAACATCTAGGTGTTCAGACAGGCAGCCAGTGTTAACTAACATCTCTATGCAATGCTCACAGTTAACCGCAGCACCCCCTCCCATGAACTCCAACACTTCTATTTCAATGCCTTCTATATTTGAGAAATAGAATTTTGAAGACCAAATGATTACTTTTTATAACCATTTGATAGCTTATTAATTTTTTAATTCTGCACATGTCTTCTGCAAAAAAACTTGAACTGCATTTAAAAAAAAGAATTTCCCCTAAAAGGCATTGCTAGTATGGGGTATAATGTACAGGTTGATCCCCTCCAAAAATGTCCTTTATGTGATATTTTCATTGTCTGAAAAGAATCAATAACAATATTTTCAAAGTTTTTAAGAATGTATTTAGTATTGACTTAAATGTTTTAAAAATCCATTTTGTGAATATTTTACTATTCCACCATGCTAAATGAGGTAGCCTGTGGGTTTGGGTTCTTTAGAGAATATGGGTGGCAAAGTTGATTAGAGCCACATGAGTAATTTGCAAATTGCCTGGCTGTTCTAGATTCACTTAACCCTTTACTAAAAGCTTTATTTTGAGAGCAAGGGGTGTATTTGCATTGGTAGAGTGCTTGTCCAACAACATACATGATGCCCTGTATTTGACCCCCAGCATTGTATAGTCTAGTTGCAGTAGTGACATCTATATTCCCAGAACTCCAAAGGTGATCAGTTAGTTCAGAGTCATCCTTGACTACTATACAGTGAGTTTGAGACTAGCTTGAGATACATAAGAATTTATCTCAAAAAGTTAATCAATCAAAAGTATACTAATTTCAACTAGCATTCAGCTATCATTATCTCCAGTCATAATCTGTCTCAGAAGTATCAACCTTTTGTTATCAGAACTAGCAAACTGCAGCTGATGAGTTCACTGTGCAGCCCCTCCGAGCCAGTGACTGGTCTTCAGTCCTTTGCACACACTATGCAGGGAATGAAGACATTAGTTTACAGTATAGTACTCTCTACAGAGTGGAGATGTTAGCAAACCCTGCATTCATAGCACCTTCCTATGAAATATATTTCTTTATGAAGTGTATTCTTTATAGAGCCTGGTGCTGTGGCGGAGTGGCAGTGTCCCTGCCTAGCACACATGAGGTCTTCCTAGTGCTCCTCAGCCTTCCTAAAGATACATCCCTTTAATGAGCAAGCTCCCCAGGTTGTGGTGACCCCAACCATAAAATTATTTCATTGCTACTTTATAACTGTAATCTTTACTACTGTTATGAATCATAATATAACATCTTTGTTTTCTGATGGTCCTAAGACCCTATGAAAGGGTCATTGGACCCCAAAGGCTTTGCAACCCAGAGTTGAGCACCTCTGCGGTACACTAAGAAGAAAGGAAACGCAGGCAGGAGGCAAGCAGAAGGGATAGATTAGTATAATAATCTAAAAACATTGTCTTTTTTTTTTTTTTAATTTTCTTTCTTGTTTTTTTTTTTTTTTTTTTTTTTTTAACCAAGGTCTCCCTATGTGGCTCTAGCTGTCCTAGAACACACTACATAGTTCAGGCTCATCTGGAACTCAAAGAGATCTGCCTGCCTCAGCCTCCTGAGTGCTAGGATTAATAGGCACGTGCCACCAAGTCCAATTTGACTTTAAATTTCCATCCCATGTGGTTAAACTTCTACTCTGCCTAAACAGATAACATATGATGCTGTGCATATGTCACATACATTTCTAAAATCTGTCCCAGTGAAGAAATCCTACTTAGTAATTATACATTTCGTAATTCAGAATAATTTCTGCTTATATAGCATACAGCAGTTTCTTTATTTAAAAGCAAGGCTCAGGCTGGGCGGTGGTGGCACACACCTTTAATCCCAGCACTTGGGAGGCAGAGGCAGGCAGATTTCTGAGTTCGAGGCCAGCCTGGTCTACAGAGTGAGTTCCAGGACAGCCAGGGCTATACAGAGAAATGTTGTCTTGAAAAAAAACAAAACAAAAACAAACAAACAAACAAACAAAAAGTAAGACCCAGAGAGAGAAAAAGAGTGTTCCTCTGGATTGAACCTGGAGCCTTGCATACATTATACAAGAGTCATGTCCTAAACTCTACTTAGTGTTTCAAACTGGGAGAGATACATGATGCTTATTAGAAGAGTTAAAATATCAGATGAAATAATTTAATAATGACCAGTAATGTGCCAGTTACAGTTCAGTGCATTCTATATAGATTAGCTCACTTATTGCTCATAAGACATACTTTTATCTCATTTTTACAGATCATGACACCAAGGAACAGGTCGGTTAAAAATATCCACCCAACAGCATATAAACTGGACTTGAGTTAAGACATTGTAGCTCCAGTGCTTCTACTGTGCTTTCTGCTTTCTACCTCACAGGCTAAGCTGATAATAGCCAAGAAACCTGAACTGGCTGTAGTGGCTCAACCCTATAGTCCTAGCATTTGGGAGGTTGAGCAGGGCACTGAGTTCAAGACCCACTGGAATGCATAGTGAAGCCATCTTAAGGAAGAGGTGTGGGCAGGGAAGGAAAGAAAAGTGAGGAAGGAGGAGGAGGGGAAAGGCAAAAGCATGGAAGGCAAAAGAGTCTTTGCTTCACTCTTTAAATCTGTGTGTCTCAGCTTCCTTTATAACACTGGTTTCCTAGTAATGAAAATCTGTAAGGTTCTGTGTGTTCCTTGTGTTAGAATCTGTAAATTTTAGGTATGGTGTTGATGAAGCTAGTTGAGGAAAGACATTAGAGAATGAACAACATTCTGATAGGTTTTCTTTTGTCTTCCTTTGCTAGAAAAGAGTAGTTGAACAGCTGCGGAAGAACCTGATAGTCAAGCAAGAGCAGCCGGATAAGTTCCAGATACAGCCATTGTCACAGTCTGAAAACAAACTACAAACAGCACAGCAGCAGCCACTACAGCCACTGCAGCAGCAGCAGCAGCAGCAACAACAGCAACAACAGCAGCAGCAGCAGCAGCAGCAGCAGCAGCAGCAGCAGCAGCACGCCCAGCAGTCAGCAGTACCACCTAGTCTGACTGCATCACAGGTAACCATTTGGGTGGAGCAGCCAGGTTGAGTGTTGGGTATTGGTTAGTCACATAGAACGGGATTATATTTCAACTATCCTGAGCTCAACTAACACTAAACAAGTTTTCTGGATTTTGTTTGGGGTTTTTACTATCATTGATATAAGGATCAGTTAAATTCACCTGCAGAAGGAAAGAGCCTTCTAAGGAGAAGAAGTTAAGTTAAGTTAAATTATTGGGTTGGAAATGGAGCTAGGGGGCTCAACTAACATTCATGAAGCCATGGGTTTGATCTTCAGTACTGCATAAAGCCAAGTGTGGTGGGCATGCCTGTGATTCCAGCACTCTGAGGTGGAAGCAGAAGATCAAAAAATCAGTTAGTGACCCTTGACAACATAGCATGTTCAAGTTTGAGGCCTCCTTGAGCTTCATGAAATTCTGTCTCAGAGAGGGACTGGGATGATTTCCATTTGGAGATTTCTGGGGTATTTATTTATATATGTCCTAAAGTGACTTGATCCCTTCTGTAATTGTTCTTCTACAATTCTTAGCAATTAGGCATGGAGCTGTTCCAGGATCCATGCTTTGGGAACCACATAGAAAGAAGCATTGAAAAGGGTGTTGTGTTTTTATTATCCATAGACAATAGACTATTCACTTCTTGAGAATGTGCATTGGTTCTAATAAACTGGTAGAGATCTGAAATGAGGTTGCAGGTGAGCCTTAGAGCTAAGTGGGAGTGTCATATCCTAGCTTGATGTAGCTGTGGAAATGTTTTACTGAAAAGGGCATTTAATCTAGCGTAGAATGTGAGGAAAGAGTCAAGATATACTGAAAGGGCATGTTTGGAATTGACATTTGATTAAGAAAATTATTCAAGCTTGACCTCTACACACTTATGTATATTATGAATACACCATTTTAAAAGTAACTGATGGACCTGGGGAGATGGCTCAGTTGAAAAGGGGCTTGCTATGTAAGCATGAGGATTTGAATTCTATACCCATCATCTACATAAAAAGCTGGTGCATGGTCATGTATGTGTTTTTAATGTCAGTGCTAGGGGAGTAGGGGACAGGCGAATCCCAGGGGAATCCCTGGGGCTTGCTGCTGTCCAGCCAGCATAGCAAGATCAGTAAGTCTGGGATCCCAGTGAGAGATCCTGTCTCAAAAAAACAAAACAAGGGCTGGAGAGATGCTTCAGGGGTTAACGGCATTTGATGGTCTTGCAGAAGACCTGTGTTCAGTCTCCAGCACCCACATCACTAGGCATGCAACAGTTTGTAAGTTTGTAAGTCCTTCTTCTCCTGACTCTCCAGGCACCTGTATACGTAGTGTGTACATATATGCACTCAAGCACACCTATATACACATTAAATGAATAAATAAAAACAAATCCATTCAGACAGGTGTGGTGGCACACATCTTTAATCCCAGCAGTTGGGAGACAGAGTCAGGCTGATCTCTAAGAATTGTATGCCACCCTGGTCTACAGAAGTTGTTCCTGGTCAGTCAGGGCTGTTACACAGAGAAACCCTGTTTCAAACAAACAAACTATTTAAAATACAATATAAAGTAGATAATTGAAGAATGACACCTGAGGTTGACCTCTGTCTTGCACACATCTGTACACCTGGACACACACATTCCCCAAATAAGAAAATAAATCAAAATAAAAGAGACGACCTGGCAGTTAAAGAGTTCCTACTGCTCTTATAGAAGACCTCAGTTCAATACTCAGTATCCAAAATGGTGATTCACAGCCATCCATAATTCCAGTACCAGGATCTATGCCTTCTTCTAGCCACTGGAGGCACCAGACATGCATATGGTACACATATATGCCTGCAAAACACTTATATACATAAGCAATTTTTTAAAATAGCATCTAACCAAGCATGGTGGCACACATGGCCTCACCACTCAGGAGGCAGAGGCAGGCAGATATCTGTGAGTTCAAGGCCAGCTTGGTCTACAAATTGAGTTCCAGGATAGCCAGAGCTGTTACACAGAGAAATTATGTCTCACAAAACAAACCAAAACAACAGCAAAAGAGTCTAATGTGTTGAGGCTATAGCTCAGTAATTAGAGTACTTGTCCAATATGTGTGAATGTGTGAGATCCTATGTTCCATCCCCAGTAAAACACACACACACACACACACACACACACACACACAAATAAACAAATGAGCAAATGAATGAATGAGTGAATGAATGAGACTAGTGAACAGTAACATACCCACAGTGAGTCTTCATTATGTATACAGAGGAAAATGGAGTTTACTTATCTACTTATTATTTGTAGACCTAGATCTAGTTCGTGTACAAAATTTTTAAAGCCAATTATATAAATACTAAAGACATACATAGCACATAGTATGCAGTACAGCCAAAATTGAACCCAGACATTCTAAAGGAAAAATCTGTCCATTCAGCTACTTTTCTATAGTGCCAAACATTACCAAGAAATGCCAGTACAATATGAAACCTAGGATGAAAAAAAGAAGTCCCTGGTGCTGGTGAGTTGGTTCAGCAGTTCTGAGCATTTGTTGTTCTTTCAGAGGATCGGGGTTTAATTCCTAGCATCTACATGGCTTCTTGTACCTGTCTGTAACTCCAGTCCGAGGGCACCCAACACCCTCTTCTGATTTCCAAGGGCATCAGGCACACATGTGGTATATATACCATATGTTCAGACAAACACTCATACACATAAAATAGTAAATAACTTTAAAATAAGTTGTTTAAGTCCCTGTCTTAAGTCAGAGAACAAGAGCACCAAGCACACCTTTTCACTAATCACCCCAGTACTATATGTCAGTTAGACTTGTTTCCCTCCAACAGGGCCTCACTATATCCTTCTGGTTGACCAGAACTGTGTAGACCAGGCTAGTCTCAAACTCAGAGATATGCCTGCCTCTACATGTGGAATTATTTGCCTGAATGTATGTTTGCACTCTACATGCATGCAGTGCCTGCAGAGGTCAGAATAGGGCATTGGATCCCCTGAGTCTGGAGCTACAGCCAGCTGTGAGCTGTCTGGACAGGCTATTCTTTAAGGCCCTTGAATGTCTATAACTTCTCACAGATTGCTTCTGAGTTTGCTTTTCCTCAGGTTCCAGGCAGAGTTCGATTATGTTCTTCCTCCAAAATGCAGTTAGATCAGAGGGAGTTTACATGGAAAGAACAGGGTAAAATTGTTGCCTGGTGATACATGAAATTTTCTATTCAAGTAATATTCGATGTCACACAAATCAATAATGACTTATAAAGAGATACCTAGTTGATAGCTTCTGTCCACTTGAGCTCTGCAGTGGGTGGTGAGCGGCAGGCTCAGCTCTGCCCAGAACAGAGTTGCACTGCTTTGCTTCATCTGGAAGCATATTTAATTGATTTAAGTAACCTTGACTTTATATTCTTTTGTTTTGTTTAATGCAAAGGCTTAATACAAAACCCAGAGGCCCCCTAGGTCTCTGCTGTTTGTTTTTGCAGTAAGCTCCATTCAGTGTTTATTGACTGGTCTCTGTGTACTAGATGGTATACAAAGAGCAACGGCCTCTGCCAAGAATCTGGCATATTATAATCATTAATTTTTGTTCATTTTGTAAATTGTTTATTGAGCCTATGCTGTGTAAGCACTGAGCTACCCAATGTGGAGGCTAGACTGACTCACAAAAAGATAGTTTCTTTTTTCAAGAGTTTCAGAAATTTGAAAGTAAAATACAAACTGTTATCAAGAGTAAAATCAAATTACCAGTGAAGAACTATGAAAATACCAGAGAACAGAGTAATTTTCATTAGAGGAATCAAAAGTACTTTTTAAAGGAGATGGCTTATGATAGGACTTAACGAATGGATGGGATTTCTGTGATGAGCAGAGAGCATCATAGATGTAGATAAGACAATTAAAAAATATGGAGTTTACACAAAGTAAATTTGGGATCTACAGAAGATGCTCGGTGATTAAAAGTTTGCATTGTTCTTGCAAAGCACCCATGGCCACAGCCCACAGCCACAACAGACAGCTGTACTCAAATGTACACTCTCTGTCTCTGTCTCTCTGTCTCTCTGTGTGTCTCTGCCCCCCCCCCTCACACACACATATCACATGCACTAAAAGAAAAAAAATAAAAGTAAAAGAATCTTTTAAAATGTTTTAATGGAGGGGACTGGAGAGACAGCTTTGCTGCTAAGAGATTAAGAGCTTGCATTTTCCTTGCAGAGGACCCAAAATCAGTTTCTCAGCACCTGTGCTAGGTGGCTCACAACTATCTCTAACTCCAGTTCCAGGGCATCTGATGCCCTCTTCTGGCCTCCCGGGCACTGCAAGTACATGTACAAACCCTGACTCAACACTTAATTTAAAAATTAAAATTTAAAAATAATAGTAGAGCGGGGCAATGGTGGCACATGCCTTTAATCCCAGCACTTGGGAGGCAGAGGCAGGTGGATTTCTGAGTTTGAGGCCAGCATGATCTACAGAGTGAGTTCCAGGACAGCCAGGGCTACACAGAGAAACCCTGACTCGAAACACCAAAAATAAATAAATAAATAAATAAATAAATAAATAAATAAATAAATAAAATAGTAGAATAAAATCTTTCTTTTAGAAAAGTAAATGCAAAGGCTGGTATAATGTTCTAATCTGAGCACTCATGAGGATGAGGCAGAAGAATTAAGAATTCAAGGCCAGCCTGGGCTCTATAATAGGTCTGTCTCAAAACAACAAAAGTAAACAGAAAACAAATAACAAAAATATGCCTTTCGTCTTAGTTACTGTTCTATACCTTGACTGAGACAACATATAGAAAAAACATTTTGTTAAGACTTTGCTCACAGTTTCAGGGGTTAGTTCATAATCATTGTGATGGAGGTGTGGCTGCTGGTACTGCAGGCATGGTACTGAAGCAGTGAAGAGAACTTATATCCTGATACGCAAGCAGGAAGCACAAATAGTGAAATTGGGCCTTTGGGGCTTTTGAAACCTATCCCACTCCCAGTGACACACCTCCCTCACCAAGGCTGCACCCCTAACCTTTCCTAAACATTTCACCAACTGAAAACAAGACATTCTAGTTCAAGCTATCACACCTTTGAAGTAGCAAGGAGACTTATATTGTTAGAGTATTGAATGTGACATGATGTCATATTGTTAGAGTACTGAATGTGAAATGATGGGAGAGCTACAAAGCCTAGAAAGGCAAGGGGAGCTGCCTTTAATGCCTGATAAAACTTGGGCATTTGGTAGCCATAGGAAGGTAATTAAAGGCTCATAAGAATAACTAGATAGGAGTTTAAGTATAGCAGATATTAGAGATGTAGCTTCTGACAGGAATACCTCTGTTTGTGATTAGAGTGTGCAGGAAGGTGAAGAGGTTCTGTATTCTAAACTGAGGGACCCTTGCTGTGGGGCAGCATCTCCTGGACCCCACAGGGAAGTTGTGCCCATGAAATCTCAATAATGTGGTCACCTGAGCAAGACCTGAGCAATGACAGCTCAGGCTGTCAGGGCCACCGTCAGTGGAAGGTGTGTAGTTATTAAAAACTAAATACAAAAATAACCTTATAAACAAAGAGGAGGGGGAGTTCTACTTGTGTTTGAGTGTACAACAGTGACCTCCTATTTAAAATTTAGCAGACACTAAAACAGATGTAGAGGTTAATTAGATCCCATAGAAATATCCCTTGGAGTTCTGGTTTGTACATTAGATCAGTTCTTTGTAAATTAAAATATCTCTTATCTTACAAGTTAACAGTATTAACCTATCAAAAATTACAAAGATATTTAACCAGGATTACACATGTAATCCTAGTGTTTTTAAGAGTCTGAGACAGGTTGATCACCATAAGTTTGAGGCCAGCTTGGGCTACCAAAAGCTTGTGCCCCCCCCCAAAAAAAACATTTTTAGGATCCAGAAAGATGGCTCAACAGTTAAGGGCACCACTGCTCTTGCCAAGCCCTGGGGTTTAGTTCCCAGCACTAGTATGGTGTCTCACAGCTATCTGTAACTCCATTTCTTCTCTGCCCTCCACAAGCACTCAGGCATACATGTGGTGCACATACATTCATGCAGGCAACACAAGCGTACACATAAAATAAATCTTAAATATTTTTAATTTATTAAAACAGAAGGACATTGCATTAGTGCTACTGCATATATGTCTGCATGAATTCCTAGCTCATAGAAGTCAAGTTTTGTACAATTAAAGAAGTTTATGGAACCATAATCCCTGCTACCTTTACTTGAAGAACATCAGACTTGAGTAGCATTACTCACCCAGGTCCAAACACAACTTCCATGAAAATCATTGTCTTTCATTCTGGGCACCTCGCCTCTCTGCATCTTCTCTTCTTCCTGTGGACAGCTTAGACATTTCAGTATGCTTGGATGTCAAAGTTCCCTTCTTGTCTAAACCCTAACACTTCAAGAGTTTGCTTCATGTTCCCTAATATTTGGAATGAAATGATAAGATAGGATAAGAAATGAGAATCTTAACTAATTCATGAATACATTCGTTGAGAAGTTTTCACTGAGACATTCATACTAGGTATTTGGCCTCTGTATTATGTATGATTTTATAAATGCTAGAGTATATGCAATAAAATCAGCCACAGATAAATACATATAAAGGAGAATAAAATCCTGAGTTTCAGTGTGACGTAACTTGTCAGATTTAATGTTATGAAAGCATTAAGTTAATGGTAATAAATAATTTAGGTAAGTATATATATTATATTAAACACATTCAGATGTGTTTTTATTCGATATTTGCTAGAATAATCAGTTTAGAGCTAATCAAAATGTTGAAAATGATTGCCTCAACTAGAGGTATTCCAAACAAAAGTCCATTGACCTCATTTAAAGCAGTATCAACACATAAAATGTTTTAAAATCTTTGTCTTTGGGTTCTACTGAGCAGACAGTTAGTCCATAGCCTGTGCTATACTAGGATTAAAGGCCATCTACTATGGCTTGCTCACTTACCTCTTCAAAAGCTCTTCATATTCAAGCATTTTAAATTGAAAGATGAAACTGATAGCATACTGTGTTTAAAAATCTTTATATAACAACTGGCTTTGTGAGATAGCCTTTGCTGCTGCAAACTCTATCACTTCCGGTGATCAGTTGGCATTTAGCTGTCAACTGCCTGACAACCCTGACCTGCTGCCCAGGTGCCATTTCACACTTGAGAAGGCAGCAGTAGGAAGCATGAGCAGCCTGTGCTGTGCCTTGGGTGGTTTTAGTTGTAGACACTAATAAGGAGTGCTGGTGGGATGGATGGGTGAGTTCACAGCTTTACATGTT
This sequence comes from Montemys delectorum, assembly GCA_019843815.1. NCBI lineage: Eukaryota > Metazoa > Chordata > Mammalia > Rodentia > Muridae > Montemys > Montemys delectorum. The sequence goes on from JADRCD010192296.1 coordinate 23,492, forward strand.
GTTGTTGTTGTTGTTAAAAGGAGGTTTTAAAAGATGAGTATATGTGCATGCAAACACGTATCAGGAAAAAAAGGTAAAGAATTCTGTACACTCAGCATCTACATGGTGTGGAGGAAACTTCAAGAGTTTTTTCCTGGTGTGGAGGAGAGAGGGCTGCTGGAAAGAACTCCTGCAGAGCTGAGCGTGCTCTTCCAACACTGTCCAGCCTGCCATCCTTGCCACGTGTGGCTTAGAAGATGTGATGAGTTCAAGCACCAGACTGACCATTTCAGTTTCTAATTACAATTTATAAAAAGCCAGGCGTAGCAGGTGGCTGCTAAAGTGTACACTGCATTTTAGAAAGAGAAGTAAAGGTGGAATAATTATCAGAGCCAGTAAGTTGACAATGAATGTATGTGTTCCTGAAAGGTCTGCATCTTGAGTGACGAGCAGTAATGCCAGGTAGATGTGTATATGGTGTAATGAGGTTTCTGTAACAGACGTGTGTAATCATTCTAGTAAAAAGTTAGGCAAATGCAGCTTCAAAGCTCCTGAAACACCCTCTAGGCGTCAGCTGGGTCCTCACCAAAGTGCCTCCTCTAAGTTCCAAGGCAGGTGCTTGTTCCCACCTTGTCAGTTTCCCTGACTCTTTGATGATTTCCACATCAGTTCTCCAGGGGAAAGATTGTAGGCAGCAGCACAACCCTCCCTTTGGAATAGAAAACTGGTGTTTCCTATACTCGTTAACAGCATCATTATCTGCAGTTTGGGGTTTACTGCCTCTGAGGAGACAGTTGTGCAGATCCTCCTGTGAGTTTCTCTTCTGCTCCCTTAGGGGCCCTCAGAAAGATGATACCTTTCCTTTGTGTCATAGAAGGCAAATTGCCAGATCAGTGAGGTTATAGCAATCAGGGATAGAGACAATGTGGAACTTACATAGGAATTAGCTGACTTTGTGCAGTTAGAAAACCCAGAAGCATTATGTGGGCTCCTGTTATGTACATGTAGATGTTATGTACATGTAGATGTGGACACTAAAACCATATGTCTACATGAGGGTACACTCACTACAGTGAACTTGCCTGTTTACAAGTGACCCTAACTTGAGAAACTAGAGTTTGTCTCTCTATAATAAGAAGCATGCTCTACATATGCAAAGGCTCATAGACAAACTCAGTTGCATTGTTTCCTTTGGAAGTTCAGCTTCATATGGTTCAGTGGGATCACATTTCGGTCTCCTAATATCTGTTCTCCGTGTCTCCTAGAAGACTGTAACTACAGCTTCTATGATTACCACAAAGACACTACCTCTCGTCTTGAAAGCAGCAACTGCGACCATGCCTGCCTCTGTTGTGGGCCAGAGACCTACCATTGCTATGGTGACCGCCATCAACAGCCAGAAGGCTGTGCTCAGCACTGATGTGCAGAACACACCAGTCAACCTCCAGACGTCTAGTAAGGTCACTGGGCCTGGGGCAGAGGCTGTCCAAATTGTGGCAAAAAACACAGTCACTCTGGTAAGCCAGCAGCTGCTACTCATGTGTTCACATGAGAGGGTTCAGGTTGTGCATTGTAGAGGGTATCCATTTTGGGCTCCTGCTGAGTTCTGAGCTCGTATCATTCCTAGCAAAGCAAACTCCCCTGTAGTCCTGTCACATGCCCACATGCGTGCACACATGTGCACGCGCGCATGCACACACACACACACATACATACACACACACACACACACACACACACACACACACACACACGGAAATCTGAGTGCTGAAACTCCCTCTGCTATATTCTGCTTTGGGGAAAACCCTCTGCTACATTCTTTCAGTTCATTATCTCTCTAAATTGAATGAATCCAGGAAGCACTTAAGAGTTGGTTGGGGCATACTTGAAAAATACTCAAGAAACTCGGAGGTTAATGTGTCAAAGGCTGAGTCCTTCCAGAGGAAGGACCACCTGAAGGAAATACTTGAACAAGATTGTCCATGATATTTCTAGAATCAAGCCATTTAGACACTGTTGTTCTTAGAAGTTTATGAGAACCAGGTCCAAATTGTGATATTTAATTACCTTTTTCAAATGACAGAGCTCTTGGTGGCTTTTTGAATAAAGATCAATAGTGAGTAAAAGTAGCAACAAAGTGAAGGTTTGCTGCTCACCCAGGAGTCCTTAGAGACAGCCCCATTCCTCAAACAGGCAGGAGGAGTCCCAAGTTCTCGGTAGACTGGGTGTGGTGGCACACACCTTTAATCCAGCACTCATGAGGCAGAGACATGTAGATACCTGTGAATTTGAGGCCAGCATGGTTCAGTGAGTTCCAGGACAGCCAACACAGAGAAACCCTGTCTCAAAAAGCCAGAAAAAAAGGGGGAAAAAAGTTCTCTCTTTGTAGGAAGAAAGCTGCTCTCTATTAAATAAAGCTTGTATCTTTTGGGGAGGGAAAATCCATTTGGACAGACAGTAAATTTGATTTTACTTTAGATGTAGTTTTGACTCTTAAAATATAAATGTAAGAGTTCACGAGTATAAGAAAACCATCCAAGATTGCAGAGTCTGCTTGGTTCTGTATGTGAGGAGACAAGAGTGCGGTTGATCACTTTATGGGACAGAGTATGTAGGTGGGAAAGGAAATAGTTTCTAAAACAGTGTTAGTTCACAAAGTGAACTGCACGGGAAGAGCTGCTGGGAATTCTGTGTCATGTGGAAGGCAAATGCCTGTGTCCTTTGCATGTCGGCCTCTGACACTGAATAGTGACTGCCCTCAGGTTTATTTATGTTTCCCTGTTTCTTAGCAGGTTCAAGCAACACCTCCTCAGCCCATCAAAGTACCACAGTTTATCCCTCCTCCTAGACTCACTCCACGTCCAAACTTCCTTCCACAGGTGAGTAAGACAGTGGGAACTCCAGCTATGGTAAGTGTCCTGAGATCCTCGGGGCGTTCCCATGCAGTGAAGGTGAAGTGCAACTGTGATGGAAAACAGCCAAGATAACACCAGTGGAAACGTCATGCTGCCATCACCTTGGCTGGGGCAGATACAGCCATATTTAGCGAAGGAAAACTTTGCTAAAAAGAGAGCAGTCTACATCGGGCTTTTCTACCCAGTCCCAAGGAATCTCCTTACCCCTGACAGATCTCCCAGAAACTAGACTGACTTGGCTCAACTCCAGGCAGTCCATCCAATAGAAAGACCAAGACTTATTCTCTGAAGGTGTAGCTTTCAGACACAGAGAAAAAGGAGTCTGTCTGTGAGGGTCATACTGTACTACCATGAAAGAAGACCATCCTCTTATTTATCAGATAGATCTTTATAAGTACTGTTGGTAGCAAATATTGTACTAAGCTATTATGTCCTGGATATGCTGATTTTCAAGACACAGCCACAGCAGCAGCATCACAGCTGCCTATAGGGAATTAGTGTCCATAGGGGAAGTATGGTAGACTGAACATGTGGAAGGGACACAGACCATTCTGGACTGAGAAAGTACATTCATGATTTCCTACAAGAGTCTACATTCAGTATGAGACGTAAAACTCCAGTAAAGTCTGTGTGATACATTTTGAAGAAGGAATTTTTTAAATGTCCCTGCTGAGAGTACCATGTAGACTTTCATGTCTGGAGTAGAGACACACATGTACATTCAAAAAGCCTAAGAGATTTGCTGTGACTGTACAGAGACCATGAGGCCACCCAGATTAGACTTAAGGAAGTGCCCTGGAGAAGAACGAGGCCGTGACTCCTCACCATTGTGCAGAGATGTGGGGTGAGTCCTAGCAGCAAAGGAGCCTGTAGAAGCATTTGCAGGCAAATACTTAACATGATCATTCTTAATGTTTTAGAGATTCCCTCTTTCTGCTGGTAGACAACAGGTTAGAAGTACTTAAGCCTGTGTACAGGAAACACAATCCGGACATTAAAAATGGTATGAACTGAGAATCTGGCTGTAGTCCTAGGCACTTTATATGGACTGTGTATTTTCTTTCTCACAACAACTGTATGGAAGTTTTTCAGTGAACAATCAAAGGTTTAGTTCATGTTTTTCCAACAGTGAAATCAGTGTGGTATGTTGGTAGATTTCATGGCTTTTGGGTTTTAGAAATCTATATAGGTGTCGATAACAGTGTTTAATGTAGTTCTTGCTACTGTATCAGTAGCAGCCATCATGGATCATATTAAGTTAACCTAAACATTCAGACTTACAAGACTGCTATGGGCCACACTTGGCACCAGTCTGCTTGGACACGATGGAAGATTTGCTACTTCTGGTAACACAGATTTTTCTTTCCCATAGGTTCGACCCAAGCCTGTTGCCCAGAATAACATTCCTATAGCTCCAGCGCCTCCTCCCATGCTTGCAGCTCCTCAGCTTATCCAGAGGCCTGTCATGCTGACCAAGTTTACACCCACAACCCTCCCCACATCCCAGAATTCCATCCACCCTGTCCGTGTTGTCAATGGACAGACTGCAACCATAGCCAAAACGTTCCCAATGGCCCAGCTCACCAGCATTGTCATAGCTACTCCAGGGACCAGACTCGCTGGACCTCAGACGGTACAACTTAGCAAACCAAGCCTGGAGAAACAGGTATGGGCAGAGTGTGTCAGCACCTGCTGTGGCAATAGCCTCGCCCTTGAAACCACAGCTGCTGGACGCTTTCTAAATACTCTTTGTCAAGTGTTCTTCATCTCAGGACCAAATCTACATGCTGTCACTTTATTGTATGATAATTCACTCACATTCAAAAGAGCCTTTCCCCTGAATTAAGTTGAATTGTTTTCCCAAGGTAGCTGGCTTCAGAGTCTTATGTAAATGTGCTCCCCCTGCTGGCTCTGGTGCAGAAATTCACAGACAGGCCCCCCTGCCTCAGGGAGGAAGCACCCCATACTGGAAACAGAAAATGCCATGTTAGCTTCACCCACTAAGAGTCCAAGTGAGGACCCGACTGGAGAGTCAGTCAGGAGCAGTAAACAAAGCAGAGAAGAGAAGGGATTTCATTTCAGAGACTTCCTTGGTCATCACAGATGACATAGAACCTTTCTAGACTACATAAAGCAGACATTTTATTTTAGTTCAAACATTGAAGCCCTACATTTATATTTTCTAAAGTCAGATTTTTATCATAAGTTAGTAAAGTTAGTAAGACTAGAGTAAAACTGGTAACGTCCAAAGAAACCTGAAGGCACAAGAGCAGCCTTGGGAGAAGGGATTTCTAGCGGGTCACTGTTTCCTGTCTAGAGAAAGAGCAGCGATGATGGAAGGCTTCAGTGAAAAGCAGTTTTCAAGAAGTTGCTTTAACTAGCCATTGGCCTGCTGAGGCCGTCTATAATTCCAAATCCAGGAGGCCCAGGCTGGAAGATGGCTGCCACCTGGAACCATCCTGGACTGCAAGCCAGGACCGCCCTCATAGCTGTAGAGCACTGAACTCCCTGATGGGGTTTTACGGTCCCACTTCCCATCGCTAAACCTCATTTGGCTTTATAAAGAAAAAAAAAATTTTTTCATTTCCATTTTATTTTCCATTTCCTTTTCTGATTATATAGAAAATACATGTGACTTAAGGATACAGACATCACAGAAGTATAAGTTGTAGAAAATTCTCTCCCCCAACTTAGGCATTTCCTGAAATATTTTACAACATTTTACCTGTAGTAGTGAGTTATTATGAACATTTTTAATCATATGCTTGTCTCAAACCATCAGTGCCCTGAGCTGTTTCTAATCACTCAGACTTGGTCTCTCATCCATGAGAAAATTGTCTCTGTTGAGTCTCAGTCTCCTGCCTGAGGGGGTGGCCAACCCTGATTCAGAGACGCTGGCCCTGGTGGGGGTGTCACAGGCTGCCTGGGCCATCTTGAACAGAAGAAGCTTGCATACACACTCCCAGGCAGCAGAGTTGAGTTATAAAACTTTGTGCTCAGGAAACACACAAGATGGCTCACCACCGTTCCTGTAGAGCCTGCCCAGACACCAGGAAGTGCTTTGAGGACTATTCTGAAACAAATTACTAACAGAAGTTAGTAAACTAACTTCTAAACTAAACTGACTAACAACTAAATCAGAAGTTTTTAGACTGTGTTGCAGCCAGGCCTCAGTGCTTAAACATGGAAAGTCATGTGCTCAAGTTCAGGGGTGTAAGGGACAAGTCCTTGAAGCTGTGCTGAGTCTCAGTCGTACAGTGGGGCCCCTCTGCACCTCAGAAGGTGGCTAAAAGTGCTATTTTCCATCATAGGGTCTCACTTCTCTTTTACCTTAGTTAAGTGAAGAAAAAGCTTTTTGCCAGGCAGTGGTGGCACACACCTTTAATCCCAGCACTCAGGAGTCAGAGGCAGGTAGATCTCTGAGTTCAAGGCCAGCCTGGTCTACAAAGCTACTTCTAGGACAGCCAAGACTGCACAAAGAAGCCCTATCTTAAAAAAACAAGAGGCTAGAGAGATGGCGCAGTGGTTAAGAGCACTACCTGTTCTTCCAGAGGTCCTAAGTTCAAATCCCAGCAACCACATGGTGGCTCACAACCATCTATAATGGGATCCTATGCCCTCTTCTGGTGTGTCTGAAGACAGTGACAGTGTACTCACATAAATAAAAACAAAACAAGACAAAAATGATTTTCATTTTCCTCTTATTTTTTCCGTTTCTTTTTCTGATTATACAGACAACATGTATGATTTTAAAGATGCAAACATCACAGAAATATAAATTATAGAAGATGCTCTCCCTACAACCTATACATTTTCTGTTATATTAAATTAATCAACAGCAGTTAATTAGTATTAACATTTTCTATTACATACCTCCAGATATTTTCTATTTCATGCTAACTGAAATTTATTTATTTATTTATTTATTTATTTATTTATTTTTATCGTATGTGTATGAGTACACTGTAGCCGTACAGATGGCCATGAGCCATCATGTGTGTGGCTGCTGTTGAACTCAGGACCTCTGCTGGCCTCACTCGCTCCGGCCCCACTCGCTCCGGGCCACTCGCTCCGGCCGCTCGCTCCAGCATAATTTACTGCAGCTGTCTTCAGATGTACCAGAAGAGGGCGTCTAATCTCATTACGGATGGTTGTGAGCCACCATGTGGTTGCTGGGATCCGAACTCAGGACCTTCTGAAGAGCAGTCAGTGCTCTTACCCGCTCAGCCATCTCGCCAGCCTGCTAACTGAATTTTAAAACAACAAAAGCAAGTATATGTTTTAGCATAGTCTTTTCTAGGTCTTGGGCATCTTTTCATGTCTCAGACTTCCATGTTAATGGCATCTTATGGTTTGATTTTATTAGCACCTAAGTTCTAAGTTGAAGGCCTTCTTGCTAGGAGTATGTCTTTTCTCTTTGCTAGAAGGAATCCAGTCATTGCAGGTTTAGTTGGCAGGCCATCTGGCATAGAAAGTCATACAGATTAGCACAGTTAGCAAGAACTCTCCTTAGACTAGGTTCTATTCTCAGAATTCCTGACTTCAGAGCTCCCGCTGACCTTCTTGTAGGTAGGCTACCATAAGGAAACAAGTAGAGGCCTGATCACAGGATTACTAAGCCTGTGTATATGGCATTCTCAAGACTTGATAGATTTCCTCAAAGGTTATGACCGTATTTACTTACTGAAGATATGTAAATAAACTCTAGGGATGTAGCTCAGTGGTGGAGCTCTGACCAGCATGTACAAGGCTTCATCTCTTTCTTACAACACCAAAACAAAACAAAACAAAACAAAACAAAAACCAGTCAGGTGCTAGCTACTTTGCAACTCATGGCATTTGTATATAAAGATGAGAAGAAAAAAAATCAAAGCCTGTGTCATACAGAGCTCAGTTTCCGCGTTTGGATCAGGCATTGAAGCTTTGCTTCAGGGAAGAAGCATGACAGAATGTGATGAGTCATGGCCTCTCTTCCTTAGACATAGAAAAGAAGGCAGTAAAGTTAGAAACCTATAATGGTCTCACATCTGCCCCCAGAGTCTTCTTATCTACCCTCACTAAAAGATCTTCAGATGTCTCCTTTATTGAAGCCACATCATACTGTGGATCTAAGAGAAAAGAGGAGCTTAGAGAGCTTGAAAGCTGAAGACCCAGGAACACCATAAAGACACTGTGGGCTTTGGTTATAGACTACCACAGTTAAGCAAGACATGCAATAAGTCCAGGTCCACGAACTGCTCTCCCTAGTATGTTTAGAGTCATGTGTACACTGTGCAGCAGTCTTGGGCTACACTACCACTGTGTCCATAAATGTACACATCTCAGTTTTAAAACCTTCAGAAAGTGATAATATTGTAGGAAGTTGAGGGTCTTGCTCTAATATTGGTAGCTATTGACTGATCAGACTGGCAGCTATTGAGTGAGGTGACGGTGGCAGTTTGTTAAGATGGCAGAGATATGCTTGAATCACGCTCCTTTCATGAAGAATTTCTCTGTCCCATGACAAGGTTTCTTTCAAAAACCAAAATGAATGTCCAATATTCTCTAGAGCAGATTCCATCTCAAGAAAACATTTACTTTTCCCATCACTGAAGCAACCCATCCTCTGTTAGAGCCTAGTCACATGATGAGTGTGATGCCAGCACAGCTCCATGCCCCACTACTGACTCTAGTATCTACTGCTTTCTCTACCTCTGTTGCTTCTGCTATACTTTTGAGCCCCTCAAAATTGCCTGTAAACACAAGGGTCAACTTTCTGTTAATGCTTGAGACTTTATATATTCTTGAATTTGAGCATCTAGAATATTGAATTCTTTCCAGAAGTTTTCAGTCTATGGCTACTGTTGCTTTATTTAAAATTTATTTCTCAACTAATAAGATTTGAAAGCCATAATTAGTCCTTGACCCATGGGCTGTGGAATGGCATTGTGTTAATAGGCGTTAGAACATCATTAGCATCTTTGTACATCTCCATCAGAGCTCTTGGGTGACCAGGTCCATTTTCAATGACACATATTTTGAAAGGGATCTATCTGAGCTGTAAGACCTAGAGTAGGCTTACAGTGTTCATAAACTGAGTTGTAAACAGATGTGCAGGTGTTCATGCTGTATGCTTTATGTGTAGAGCACAAGCAGATGTGCTTCATGTACAGAGCACAAGCAGATGTGCTTCATGTACAGAGCACAGGCAGATGTGCTTCACGTATAGAGCACAGGCTGCGTGCCTCATGTACAGAGCACAGGCCATGTACTTCATGTACAGAGCACAGGCAGATGTGCTTCATGTACAGAGCATGGGCAGATGTGCTTCATGCACAGAGCACAGGTAGATGTGCTTCATGTACAGAGCACAGGCAGATGTGCTTCATGCACAGAGCACAGGCAGATATGCTTCATGTACAGAGCACAGGCAGATGTGCTTCATGCACAGAGCACAGGCCATGTGCTTCATGCACAGAGCATGGGCAGATGTACTTCATGTACAGAGCACAGGCAGGTGTGCTTCATGCACAGAGCACAGGCCATATGCTTCATGCACAGAGCATAGGCCATGTGCTTCATGTACAGAGCACAGGCAGAGGAGAGTTAGTGCACTTCTCAGAGGCCCTAGAATTTTCAGAATGAGCACTGGCTTCAACTAAAGTCACAGCTCATCTGTCCTTACAGGAGAGGCAGCCTGTCCTCCAATGCTGTGAACCTGTGCACTGACTTCTCTTGATCTATGAAAACTCTCGATGGCATCTTCTTCCAACAGAAAGCGGTTTCCTCTACCTGAGAATCTGCTGTTTTGGGTCACCTTTTGTCAGCTGTCCTGTGTGATACAGAGGTGGTTTCTTTCCTCAGACCCATGAACTCCCTTCTGCTAGCATCAGACATCTGCAGTCTCTCTGAGCCCTCAGAGCTGAAGACAGGTGGATGTTGTTCTGAGCTAGTCTTTGTCTTGTAGGGTGTTGTGGCTGTCTGTCACTTTTCTGTAGCTCAGGAGAAGCACATTTGACTTCCTTCAGGACTTACCTTTGGGCATGTGGCTGGGTTGTTTGATAGAAGAGAATCTCTTTTAATCTGTGTTGTCTTTTTAACATGCCCACTTCACTAAGCTTAATCATGTTCTAGCTTTTGTGATTTAAAATTACAGATGTGTGGCTTTTCTGGCATATAAACATTTAGATGTCACTGTGGGGTTATTAATTAACCTAATTTCAATATTCTGGAGTCCTGCAGAATAGGGAAGATGTGAAAGTTGATAAGCGATGTGTGTGATCTAACTGACTTTTGTCCCCTCTCCTCCTTGAGTCTTCGTAAACCAGGCATGTTTAGGAGAGTCATGTCTGCATATATCAGTACTATCCTCCAGCTGAGCCTGAGTTGAGACTACAAGTGACCACCATAAAGTGGACTTTGTCTTACTTTCAGTCCAAATTTACAAAATTCACACAATGATGCTACCTGGACACTCATCTATTGCACCTGTCAGTTTGAAATTCAGGATATAGCCGGGTAGTGGTAGCACACACCTTTAATCCCAGCACTTGGGAGGAAAAGGCAGGCGGATCTCTGAGTTCGAGGCCAGCTTGGTCTACAGAGTGAGTTCCAGGACAGCCAGGGCTACACAAAGAAACCCTGTCTCAAAAAAAAAAAAAAAAAAAAAAAAAAAGCAGCAACATTTGGGATGTAGACAAATAAAATAATTAATAAACTAAAATAAAGAAAACATCTTTCTAATATAAAAAAAAACAGGATTTAAATTATTTCCTTAGGTCTAGACATGCTAAAGTTCAAGAATTCTATCTTTCATAACCAAACGAGAGCAGGAGTTCCAGCAGACACATGAAGAAGGGTGTGCAAGGCAGGAACCTTAGTGAGTGATACACGGGTAGACAAATGATCTTATCTTAACATTTTCTATAGAGCGCAACTGCAAGAGTATGCTGACATCATTGCTAATTCCTCTTAAAGTAATCCAACAAGTGTGGCTGTGATGGACAGTAGAGTGGGAAAAGCTCATGCTTGAGAAAGCCACTGCTGCTTGGCAACTTAAAAGTCCAGATTCCAGATGCTCTAAAGAATTGCCCAGTTGTTAAATACTGGTAACTCTTTAAACACAGCGTAAGCAAACAGCTACCATTTTCAGGGTAGCTTTAGTTCTAAATAATGCTTTATTTTCTTTAAGAGAGAGGCCAAACTTTTAGAATTATTGCTCTTCGTTTCTTAATATTTTTTAATTGGGGCTGGAGCACTAACTGCTCTTCCGAAGGTCCTGAGTTCAAATCCCAGCAACCACATGGTGGCTCACAATCATCTGTAATAAGATCTGATACCCTCTTCTGGTGTGTCTGAAGACAGCTACAGTGTACTTAGATATAATAATAAATCTTAAAAAAAATTTTTTTAATTGAAGTGAAATTCACTTCACAGATAATTAGCCGTTCAAAAGCAAACAATTTAGTGGCATTTAGTACATTTACAGTGTTGTGTAACTACTGTCTGTCTAGTTGTAAAATATTTTCATTTTCCTAAAATAAAACTCAATATCTATTAAGCAGCTACTTTTCATCCATCCCTTCGTCTGTCCCTGGCAGTCAGCAGTCTGCTGTGTCTGTGGCATTGATGACTCTGCCGTTTTATATAAATGGAACAATTTAATGAGTGGCCTTTTATATATGACTTCTTTGAGCTAGCATGTTTTCAAGATTTACTTACTTGGAAATATTGTTGGTGCTTCTTTTTAATTACTGGTTTATTGTCACACACACTCATGTTTATGTATATTACAAGTTGTCTATCCATTTATCTGTTGATGGACATTTGAACTGTGTCCACTGTGCAGCCACTGAGACCAGTAAGTGCCACCGGGAACACTTGTGCACAGCATCTGTATGAGTCTTGTTTACAGTTCCTTTGGATGTGTAGCTGAGAGTGGTTGCTTTGTCCTGTGGCACCACACTTCCTGAAGTCACACTCAGCAATTTTCATTCCAACAATAATAATACATGTACATTCCATTTGCTTAACATTTATGCTAGTCTAAGAATATTTTGTTTATAGCTATCATAGTGGATATAAAGTATGCAAGTATGGTGGTTTTTTGCTTTTCCATAATTATTATAGATATTTGTTTTCTTTTTGTGTTTATTTGCATTTGCATATATTCTTAAATATCTATTCAAACCTTTCTCTATTTTTTTTGTTTCAAAAAACAATTTAGGTTTATATATTTTGTGTGTGAATGTCTTGCTTACATGTGTGTCTGTACATTGTGTATCCACGGAGATGAGATTAGCTCTGTTGGGGCTGAAGTTATGGGCAGTGGTAAGCTGCCATGCTGGTGCTGGGAACTGAACCTTTGTCCTTCGTCTGCAAGAACAGTCAGAGCTCTTAACCATCGAGCCTCTCTCCAGCCCTTCTGCCCACTTTTAAATAGAATTGTTACTCTTTCTCCTGATGAAGTGTAGGAGCTCTTACTTAGCCCTGATACTGGGCCCTTAACAGACATTATTCTTAAATACTATGTTCTTGTTCTGTAAGTTGTCTTTCCCTTTGCTGTTGCTGTCCTTCATTGAACTGTAAGGATTTTAATTTTTAAATTATGTGTATATGTGCATGTGCATATGTGTACCTACAGAGGCCCAAAGAGGGTTTTGGACCTCCTGCTCTGGAGTTAACCTGCTTGTGAGCTCCCTAATGTGGGTGATGTGAACTGAACCCAGGTCTGGGTGAGCAGATGCTCCTACCCATGAGCTCTTACACCAGTTCCTGAGCTCCTATTTTTGAAAGACTGTGACAAGGGTTGGTACTAATCTTTCAATATTGGGTGAAGCTCAGATGAACCATCTATGTAGCCCTTTTGTTTGGGGAGACGTGATTCCTGTTTCAGTCTGGTGTGTCTGTCATGACTTTGCTTGTCATCTTAGGTCAGTGTGGGCAGTTTATTTGTAGAGACCTGTCCATTTCTTTCGTGTTACATAATTGCCATGCAATTATCTGATGTATTTTGTTAAAATGCTCTCTCCTGACTGTAAGAGAAATAATGTCCCCCCTCTTCTTTTTCATTATTTCATCTTATTCCTTGGCTCTAGCAGTTTATAACTTTTATTGAGTGTTTTTCCCAAAGGACCAATTTGAGACTTTTGTTAATTTGTTAATTTTGAGGCAGATCTCACTATATAGCCCAGGCTTGCCTTGAACTCAGACATCCCCTGCCCTGCCTATCCCCCTGCTAGGTTTGAAGCCATGGAGGGATGGTTATATTATGTCCCTATGAGCCATGATTAGCTCATTCTGTGGGCCATTTTCTTGTGTCCTTGATCCCTCTGGCTCCTACAGTCCTTCTCCCCCTCTTCTACAGGATTCCCCGAACTCCACCTAATGTTTGGCTGTGGGTCTCTGCATGTGTTTCCAACAATTGCTAAATGAACTCTCTCTTGATGACAATTATGCTAGGCTCCAGTTTACAAGTATACCAGAACATAACATGAGGAATGGTTGACTGTTTTGGTTTATTTGTTGTTGTTGTTGTTGTTGTTGTTGTTGTTGTTGGGTTTTTAGTGGTTGGTTTGTTTGCTTGTTTGGTTCTATTCTAGGCATGGGTTCCCTCTTCTGGTGTGGGCCTCAGGTGGGACCAGTTATTGACTGGCCACTCCCACAGCAGGACAAATTGTTAGGTCAGAGGTTTTGTGGCTGGGTTGGTGTCCCAATCCGTCTACGGAACCCTTGCCTGGTTACAAAAAATGGCCAATTCAGGCTCCATATTCCCATTACTCTGCATCTTCACTAGGTCACCCTTGTAGACTCCTGGGAGTTTCCACTGCACTAGGTTTCTGCCTCACCCCCAAAATGTCCCCAATTGCAGATGTCTCTCCCAGAACTCTCTCCCTATTCATACCCCACCTGATTTCTCCTGTTTCCAACCCCAATTGCCACCAGTCTGTCTTCAAAATCTGTTTTATTTTCCCTACCCAAGGAGATCTGTGTGTCCACCTTTGAATTCTCCTTGTTACTCAGCCTCTCTGATTGTGAGTTGGAGCATGATTATCTTTTACTTTACAGTTAATATCCACTGTAGACAAGGTATGAAGTACATACCATGTCTGTCTTTCTCAGTCTGGTTTACCTCACTCAGGATGATTGCTTTTCTAGTTCCATCCATTTGCCTGCAAATTTTATGATGTCCTTTTCTTTAATAGCTGGGTTAAACTCCATTGTATAAATGTATCACATTTTCTTCACTATTCTTCCATTGAGGGACATCTAGGTTGTTTCCAGTTTCTGGCTATTACAGATAAAGCTGCTATGAACACAGTTGAGCAAGTGTCCTTCGGGTGGACCATCTCTTGGGATATGCCCAGGAATAGTATAGCTGGGTCTTGAGGTAGATCCATTCCCAATTTTCTGAGAAAGTGTCATATTGATTTCCAAAGTAGCTGTACAAGTTTTCATCATGGAGGAGTTTCCCTTTGCTCTACATCCTTGCCAACATGTGTTGTCACTTTAAGCATTTCTTGGCCATTTGAGATTCTTCTATTGGGGATTCTCTGTTTAGATCTGTACCTCATTTTAAATTGGGATTATTTGATTTGCTGATGTCTAGTTTCTTTTTTTTTTTTTTTTAATTTTTATGTGCATTGGTATTTTGCCTGAATGTATGTCTGTGTGTGGGTGTTGGGTCCCCTGGACCTGGAAGTACAAATAGTTGTGAGCTGCCAGGTGGAAGCTGGGAATTGAACCTGGGTCCTCTGAAAGAATAGCCAGTGTGCTCAACTCCTGAACCATCTCTCTAGCCCTTGATATCTAGTTTCTCGAGTTCTTTGTATATTTTGGATATTAGCCCTCTGTCAGATGTGGAGTTGGTGAACATCTTTTTTCATTAAAAGACAGAGAGAGAATATCCAAATTAATAAAATCAGAAGTGCTTTCTGGACCTGGCCGAGCAGGAGGCGCCATCATGGGTGTTGACATTCGCCACAACAAGGACCGTAAGGTTCGGCGCAAGGAGCCTGAGAGCCAGGACATCTACCTGCGGCTGCTAGTCAAGCTTTACAGGTTTCTGGCCAGACGGACCAACTCCACCTTCAATCAAATTGTGCTGAAGAGGTTATTTATGAGTCGCACTAACCGGCCTCCTCTGTCCCTGTCCCGGATGATCCTGGCCGAGAGAACAAG
This sequence comes from Montemys delectorum, assembly GCA_019843815.1. Taxonomy (NCBI): domain Eukaryota; kingdom Metazoa; phylum Chordata; class Mammalia; order Rodentia; family Muridae; genus Montemys; species Montemys delectorum. The sequence continues at coordinate 38,545 of JADRCD010192296.1, forward strand.
ACCGCTGTGGTTGTAGGAACGGTCACAGATGACGTGCGGATTCTAGAAGTACCCAAGCTAAAGGTGTGTGCACTGCGGGTGAGCAGCCGGGCCCGAAGTCGCATCCTCAAGGCTGGGGGGTAAGATCCTCACCTTTGACCAGCTGGCCCTGGAGTCTCCCAAGGGCAGAGGCACTGTGCTCCTGTCTGGTCCTCGGAAGGGTTGAGAGGTGTACTGACATTTTGGCAAGGCCCCAGGAACCCCACACAGCCACACCAAACCCTATGTCCGTTCCAAGGGCCGGAAGTTTGAGCGTGCTAGAGGCCGAAGGGCCAGCCGAGGCTACAAAAACTAATGCTGGATCTTACTGTTAATAAAAAAAAAAAAAACTTTGGATGTTAAAAAATAAAAATAAAAAATAAATAAATAAATAAATAAAATCAGAAGCAAAAAGGAGACTATAACAACAGACTTCGAGGAAATCGAAGCAACTATTAAGTCATACTTCAAAAACATATCCCACAAAATTGAAAAAGCTAAAAGAAATGAACAATTTTCTTGATAGATATTACTTACCAAAGTTAAATTAAGATCAGATAAACAATTTAAATACACCTATAGCTCCAACAGAAATAGGAGCAGTCATTAAAAGTCTCTGTGATAATTTGTATAGACTGGGCCCAGGGAGTGGCACTATTAGAAGGTTTGGCCCTGTTGGAGTAGGTGTGTCACTGTGGATGTGGGCTTTAATACCCTAATCCTAGCTCTTTGGAGGCCAGTATTCTGCTAGCAGCCTTCAGATGAAGATGTAGAATTCTCAGCTCCTCTTGCACCATGCCTGCCTGGATGCTGTCATGTTCTTGCCTTGATGATAATGGACTGGACCTCTGAACCTGTAAACCAGCCCCAATTAAATGTTGTCCTTATAAGAGTTGCCTTGGTCATAGTGTCTGTTCACAGCAGTACAACCCTAACTGAGACATGTACCAAACAAAGAAAGGCTAGAGCCAGAAGGTTTTAGCACAGAATTCTACCAGACTTTCAAAGAAGAGATAATACCAATACTCCTCAAACTATTCCATGAACTAGAAACAGAAGGAACACTGCCAAATTCATTTTTATGAGGCCACAGTCACCTTGATACTCAAGCCACACAAAGATTCAACAAAGAAAGAGAGTTACAGACCAAGTTCCCCTCATGAACATTGATGTAAAAGTACTCAATAAAATACTTGAAATCTGAATCGAAAAACATCATCCTCCATGACCAAGTAGGCTTTATCCCAGAGAGCCAGAGATGGTGTGATGTATGTCAGTGTAATCCACCATATAAACTGAAAGAGAAAAAACACATGATCATCTCATTAGATACTGAAAAGGCCTTTAACAAAAATCCAACACCACCCCTTCATGATAAAAGTCTAGAGTGATTATAGATACAAGGGACATACCTAAACATAATAAAGGTAATTTACAGCAAGCCTATAGCCAACATCAAATTGAATAGAGAGAAACTCAAATTAATTCCACTAAAATCAGGAACAAGTGGTGGTGCACGCCTTTAATGCCCAGCACTTGGGAGGTAGAGGCAGGTGGATTTCTCAGTTTGAGGCCAGCCTGGTCTACAGAGTGAGTTCCAGGACAGCTAGGGATACATAGAGGAACCTTGTCTC
>JADRCD010192299.1:0-27855 GCA_019843815.1 Montemys delectorum
AGAGAGAGAGAGAGAGAGAGAGAGAGAGGGAATATGTTCCACATTTATAGACGTCTCACATACAGTGGGCAACTGAGAATCTTGCATTAGTTCAGTGTGTGTTAGAGATGGCCAAATATTATCAAATAGGATTTTCTTACAGAAAATGGGCAGAGTGTCTTAAGGTGGAGCTCTAATGCTCGATGCTAAGCGCCCTACCAAAATAAGAAACTTCCCCTTCCTTAGTGTTTCCAGAGTGTCGGCTGCTCTAGGCCCTGGGTAGCAGGGGAATTAAAAGCATCCTGGGCCAGAGGCAGGGGTTCATTATAGTATAATGTGAACATGAAGTTTCAAATTACAGAAGTGCTATAAAGGAAAGTGAGGGACATTCACAGAAAACACACACACTCTCAGCAAATTTTGGCAATTCTGGAAGATAATTTGTAGTGTTTCTCTGCTTTGCTCATTCGCTGGTCTACAGAGAAACCTTTAGTTAGTCATCCTAGTTATGCTTCAGACACAGTATATGCCTGGAGAAAATTATAAATGAGATAATCATTGTACCTTTAAGAATTGGTGGTTTATCTATTTGAGCAACCAAATGTTCTATTAAAAGAAAGAAAATCACTACCGTTCTTGAAAAATCACAAAGGGGGAAAAAAAAACACCAGATAAATGACTTGCAGATCAAATTAAATCATCCAGATATTATGAGTGCTGCCAATTATACACTGGCCTCTCTGACAGTCCTGGGCTAGGCCTGCCATTTACAATCAATGGTTGCAGGAGAGGGAGGCGACTCACTTGACATCACTAACTAATAACGTCCTTGTCAGTTCAATCTCCTAACTACATTGTGGTTTCCTTGCAGGCAGAAATCTGTCTGTGAACAGAAGGCCCATCCTTTGTCATTCATTTCTAAAATCAATTCTATTTGTTTAAATACCCACAAAACATATGATTTCCTGTGTGGTCTCTAGTTAATACAAATTACAGATTGATGTAAAAATAGCAGGCCTCAAATTCAATAATACATTTTTATAAGTGATTATTTAAAATTCCATTTATTAAGCCTTAATTTAATGTTATGTTTTATGTGAGTCCATTGCATACCTTATAAACATGTCCAATTATATGAAATTTTAATGACTACACAATAATGGCCTTATTAACTTTAAATTAAACATGTCTGCTCACTTTTGAAAATAAACTTCGAGAGCCACTATAAATAGCTCTGGGAGTGAGCTCGATCTTACATAGTACTTGGGATGTTTGTCTTTGTGACTATCGTTTCGAGAAGACTCAAGATGGCAGATAGAATGTGTGCTTTGTGTGCTCCATATCTGCTATGATTACTGGATGCCCTCCGTGAGGATTCTTTAATTGGCATGGAGGAGGAGAAGCAAAGCCCAGCATTAAGTCTAACTTAATGATGTGAACAGCAGAGTTGGAGAGAGTGAGAGATGACTTCGGAGTCACATCACTTCTGAGTTAAGAGGATTTAAAGTTGCCGGACTTGCTCCTGTTTTTGCCTTTGCTGTTGTTCATTATCTCTTCTTTATAACCAATTTACAGTTTCTTAGATGGTCATCCAAGCTGGAAAATCTCTTGTTGAATTTCTGAGAAACCGTAGGTTTTTTTCAATAACAGTGAGGAAAGGAAGCCAAAAGCTTTGGTTCTTAGTGGGGATAAACTGGTAAATGTCAGTGGGCTGCAAGTGCCAGCTGGTAAGTATTAACCAGTACAGCAGTTGAGTGTAGCTATCATCAACAGTTAAAGCTCAGAATGTGTGCGGGGAAGGCAGGTTTCTGATGTCCTCCATCTGCTTCAAGTGATCTTTGATTATTCCCATATTGCTGAGGGTTTAACCCCTGACAGATATTAAAAATGACTTTGTACTTTTATGTTGGGTCTAGTCATAAACCCATCTTAAGTAAAGCCCCATGAGAACAGAACAGAACAGAATCCGTGTCTACAGAACCGTTTCAAATTTGTAGGTTCACTTTAACTTTACTCATGATTCAGTGTCACTAATACCATGTACTCATGTCCAGGAAGAGCACCCTGGAAGGCAGGTACTGGCACAATCTAAACACTCTGTAATGTTTAGTGGCACTGTAGAGAAGGGCATACACGCTACATGTTACACAGACATACACACCTCAGACCACATACATACCACACATACGCATACATTGGACACCATACCTCACATCACATACACACTACACATACACAGCAGACCATATACCCACACGTGCATGCACACCACGTACCACAAGCACACATACACTCACACACACATACTGCATACCACACACACATGCTGCACATCACACACACACATACACACACACTACGCATATACACCCCCCCACAGCAGGCCATACACCCCCATGCACAAGCACATGTACATGTACACCACATACCAAACACACACACACACACACACACACACACACACACACACACACACATTCCACTGCACACCATGTACCACATCTCTCTCACATACACACATTGCATACTGCACATATACACCACACACACAGCAGACCCTACACCGCTACCCCTCCCACGCACACGCACACCACCTACCACACACACACTACACACACACATATACCACACACCACACACCTCACACTTTTTTTGAGTACTCAGTCCCCCTTCTCTTCTTCACTCACCCATTTTCCCTTTCTTCCACCTACATTCTCTTCCTCTTTTTTGTTTCCCACCTCAGTTTTCATCTTGTGACAAACACCATCATAGTGGAAAGCAATTAGTATGCGGTGGTGGTGGGCTTGTATCAGTCCACAAAGCCACTATTAGGGAGGTTTGGGCACCTCCTAAGTTTTTCATATAACAATTTAACATGGTACACTCTTGAAATGAAACAAGTAACATCTTTTTGTGGTAACTACCGAAAGTTACGAGCTTACAGTGCCTCTGAGTGTAACGATAATTTTCAGATGAATGCCTAGTATTAGATACATGAAGTAGAAAGAGGCCTGAATGAGTAGGAGAGTCAGAATGCAGTTTCGATAGAGAGACAGCTCTTTTGAGGGGTGGGGGATGGGGAAATGTTAAGGTGTTTGAATTTCTGTGCTAAAATACTCAGCTAGGGAGAGCAGCCTTTACTGCACAAAACTGTATTTTCTTAGTACTCTTCTATTCAGTACTTGATCTTCAACCTGTGATTTGGAGAGATTCTTCCTTGAAATAAACACAACTAAAACCCAAGACAGTCGTTAGGTTGGTATCACTATTAGGTATAGCACACTGGCTGAGGCTGACCATCCAAACTGTGCTGGTAGACCAACTTCTGTTTCACAGACAATCCGCTTTGTACTAAACAAACGCACCTCCGAGTCTAAGCCGAGGAACATGACAGATCATCTCTTCAACAAAGCAGGACGAATTCCAGGTTGTGAGTGTTTGGGGCTTAATTTCTAGAGCAAATTGCTGTTTCCACTGTAAACCATTACTTTGAATTTCTGACACCATCAAGCGTCATCCTTATTCTTTTGTGGCTTTGGCAGCCAAAGGCAAGTTTTCAACAATTCCAGTTCTTTTGTGAGCAGTGCTCTTGCTTATATTTTGTCGTAGTGATGGATGGTCAAGTGTATTTAAGCTAATTTACCTTGATGAGGCTTATCCTCTTGGAAGCTTGTCCATTCTTAATGTGAAATGTGGCTTATGTGTACCAAGAACCCAGCCCTCCTCTTTGGACAATATCCTATTGTTTCTTGCCATGTTTTTTTTTTTAATTTATTTTTTATGCATATGAGTACACTGTAGCTGTACAGATGGCCGAGAGCTATCATGTGTGTGGTTGTGGGGAATTGAACTCGGGATCTCTGCCGCCCTGCTCGCTCTGCCCCGGCTCACTCTCGTGTAATTCACTGTAGCTGTCTTCAAACACACCAGAAGAGGGCGTCAGATCTCATTACGGGTGGTTGTGAGCCACCATGTGGTTGCTGGGATCCGAACTCATGATCTTCGGAAGAGCAGTCAGTGCTCTTACCCACTGAGCCATCTCGCCAGCCCTCTTGCCATGTTTTTTTTTACAAAGATGCAAAACATCTGGCCACTCATTTTGCTGTAATGAAGCCTTCCATGGTTACAGTTAGGCTGTCTGTGCCTTTCCCTTATTGGCCTTATATAATCCTAACTTGGGAAGAGCAAGTAGATATCTCACTTAGTCCTTTATAGACATGTTTTCCATCCAGTGTTTCAATTATTACCCTACATAGAGATAGAGCTTTTAAAATACTTTGATGTACACAATTATGTTTCCTCTGACAGAAGGCGTGGGAATCACTGGGTAAACTTCACATTCCTGTAGACCCTCAATGGCATATAATCGAGAAATGAAAACTACTCTCTCACCTGTTACTTTTCTTAATGCCTCAGATTTCTCTGTATACGCTTTGAGGCAAAATGCTCTTTAGTATTCAACATATAAAGTTCATAAGTCTAGCCAGTTTCAACATATACTTGCTGAGTACTGAACAAGTCTTGGAGTTTAACTCATGGTAGTAGGAGAGCTGACACAGAACCACAGTGAGTGCAAGGCTTTGGAGAGACCCTATGAGGGAATTTTAGTGACAATGTTGATCAGCCCATTGATTGGTGTGACTGGACTGGTTGAGTGGACTATTTGTAGAAGGAACAGCAGGCCTCCCTGACAAGGTGGTGGCCACTCACTCCTGCATAAATATTGGTAAACAGCCAAGGAGGCAACTTCAGCCAAACTGAAGCCAGCCTGAGAGCCTGGAGATTGGTGCTGCAGACAATGACAGACAATTGGAAACTGTCACTTTGAAGACATGCTTGCTTGGGACCAATGGGATGTGGATGGAGTGTATAAAGGGCATGCCCCGAGAATTAATAAACTAGCTTGCTGCAGAATTCTCACCTGCTCCTGGAGTCTGAGTTGTTAGTTTTGCACCTTCCCATCCACTGCCCGCAACGGGGACTCTGGGCAGGACAGAGGACTCAGGAAGCACTATCTAGATGTATAACTTTCCCTGTCACCTCTCTGCTCGAGTACTTTTAGACCCTTATTACAATAGTAAGCCTTTAAATTGGGACAGGATCAATCATAAGATAGAAGTATACTATGATTTCACATGAAGTATTATAGGGGCAGTTCAAGGAATGTTACTTGAACTTTTCTGAAGTAGATGTACAGTTTTGACAGTGAGAGATAAAAGAATGGATAAGCGTTCCCATGCAGAAGGAGTGGTAGAGGCCCAGTGGTAAGATCCAAAGCATTTCAGAAAGTGAAAATGTCAGAGTGGTAGACGTAATTGTGACATTTTTTTTTTTTAAAGAAGTGAACTAACAGAATTTTGAAAGAATTTTGGAATAATTCAAAGGCAAGAATTTAACTTGTGGAATCTGCAGCCATGGAGAGTTTATAGGATGACAATGAAGACTAGAAATGTCACCGGTGAAGAGATCAAGTGAAAGAAAACTCAGAAGTGAGAGAAATGTTGCAGCTAAGAAGTTGCTCAAAAAATAAGAGGAAATGTTCACATGACTCACAGTTAGCATTTACAGTCACCTGTGTGTCTTCTACCTAACAAGGACCAAGACCTATGATAACACAGTACCTTATTTAATCGTTCAGGCACCAGTGTGTGCTACAGACCTTAAGATATTCTTTAAAAGTGCAGTGAAATTTAGCCCCACAAACAGCACATGTGTATTTCAGAGAGCAGAGAATACCACATTCAGGCTAGAACAAAGCCATTCTTGTTTTCCCAGGTCTTTCACAAAGAGTACATACAGAAAGCCACAATCCCCTCTCTGTGCATGAGTGGAGTTTGCTTAAGGAATGATACATTGATATTTACACACAAGTAGGTTCCCTTTCACTTGTGAACTTGAGTGGGCATTGGACTCTATTTGGTTTTGAGACAGTACATGGTCTTAAAACTATGTTCCTCAGGAAGCGATTTTAATTAGCAGGAAAAACATCTGTTTAAATCTGGATCTACTAATAATCACTATATAACAAACACAGCTTCCAAATCTTGCCTTTTATTTCCCCGGGGCATAGGCTTTACTTGTGGTTAGTCATGTGCAAAACAGAATAAAACCTCCACTGTCAATTTACGTTGGTTTCCATCTGGCGTGAATAGTAACCTCTGATCTCTTCTGGATTGGGGATTTTTGTTGTCTTCTTGTTGTTATTTTACAAAGAATCTGCAGTCACTTTATTCTGTGCGTCTCACCCAGTTCTTAAAAAGAGACAGCACTTGAAAACATGAGCCCAGATGATCTCAGGATGCAAGAATCCTTCAGATGTTTGCTGAGAGCTATTGAAGGATGCTTCAGCTTGACAAAAGCAGGAAATGTTAATTTTCAGCTCGTTTATAAATAGAGGGAAGATCTGTAAAGGGAAAACTGTTGTCACAGCAAATGTACACTTGAGTGATTCAAACCTAATTAGTGGTTATATGATTCACTTTGAATATATTTACTGTAACAACTGGTAAACTGCTTTTCAAACTCAGCTGTTGAATAGACTCCATTTTTTTTGAAAGCAACAAAACAACTCTGAAAATTTATTTTCCTGTTTTCCTCAACCAAACCAACCTTCCTTTCTCCGTTGTCCTCAGTGTCTAGGACATATATGACCGCAGCTAGCTCTCCCTGTTTCCCTTCTGTCCCCAATCTTTCTTCCCTGGAAAATTACTAACATATTTAACTGAAGAAAACACAACAGCATTATCTACTTGTTCTATGCAGTCTTAGAACATAAATATTAAGGAGCTTAAGTGTATATCAACTACGGATTTATATTTTTTGCTTTATTTTAAATTTGATGCAACAATATTTTGTAAACTGAGTGTACCTCTCATCCCCCTTCTTGCTGTCCATCCTCTTCCCTTCCTGTTAAACTCTTTCTTTCCCAGGATTTTTCCTTTGTATTTTTGTGTCAGAAATACATCCATGATTTTTTGTAACTATGTAAAATTTAATTATGAAAACATTATATATTTTAAATTTTATTTAATTATAAAATTATGGGCTATTTAATCATTTAGTTATAAAAAATCATATTTCCTGATATATCTGTTAAACAAAATATTCAAGGTAATAGAGGTACCTGAATTCTTTGCCATATCTTGTTTTGTCATGCAAGGTATGAATGGGCAGGAAAAGGGAAATTCAAACCAAACAGTGCTTTGTTGACTCTAACTGCAAGTGATTTACAATATGTCTGCTTAAAGTAAATCCTCATCTTAAGCTGATACAAGCTCTTGGTTATGCCACCACTTACTTTGATGAGAGAAGAGGCTTATTCTGACAAAAATATCCAAAATCCAGATAATGTATGTTATAAGCCAGTTATAATGGAAAAAAAAATTCTTCCTCAGTACTCTATGTTAAAAGTAATCTGATTACCCAAGTTCCCCACCCATCCCCCACTGCTGCTTCTTTCTATTTGTTCTCCTGGCCCTCTGGACTTCTTTCTCTTCCCCTACCTGGCCTTGTCCCTCTTTTTTCCTCCCCTCTCCCTTCATTCACCCAGATCCTTTCCTTCCTCTGCTTCTCATGATTATTTTGTTTCCCCTTCTAAGTGAATTTGAAGCATCCACACTTTGGTCTTCCTTTTTGTTAAGTTTCAGATGGTCTTTGAGTTGTATTGTGAGTGTTCTAAGCTTTTGGGCTAATATCTACTTATCAGTGAGTACATGCCATGTCCTTTTCGGTCTGGGTTACCTCACTCAGGATGACTTCTATTTCTATCCATTTGTCTACGGAGTTCGTGAGGTTGGCATTTTTAATAGCTAAGTAGTACTCCATTGTGCAGATGTACCACATTTTCTGTATCCATTCGATCGTTGAGGGACATCTGGGTTGTGTCCAGCTTCTGGCTATTATAAATAAGGCTCCTACGAACATAGTGGAGCAGGTGTCTTTGTTGTGTGTTGGTGCATCTTTTGGGTATATACCCAGGAATGGTATAGCTGGGTCTTCAGGTAGAGCTATTCCCAATTTTCTGAGGAACCACAAGATTGATTTCCAAAATGGTTGTATCAGTTTGCAATCCCACAAGCAATGGAGGAGTGTTCCTCTTTCTTTATATTCTTGCCAGTATCTGGTGTCACCCAAATTTTTGATCTTAGTTATTCTGATTGGCGTAAGGTAGAATCTCAGGGTCATTTTGATTTGCATTTTCCTGATGGCAAAGGAAGTTGTCCCAGATGTCAGGCTTCCAGGACCCAATGGGCATGACATCAGCCAAAATACCCAGTAGCAGGGAGATAGAACCCGAGAGACCACCTCCAGTAGATTGACATGGCCCCTAGTGGAGGGATGGGGCTACCTACCCATCTCAAAATTTTTAACCCAGAATTGTCCCCGTCTAAAGGAAACTCAGTGACAAAAATGAACCAGAAACTGAAAGAAAGACTATCCAGGGACCACCCCACCATGCAATCCATTCCATCTGCAGACACCAAACCCTGACACTATTGCTGATGCCAAGATGTGCTTACAGACAGGAGCCTGGTATGGCTGTTTGCTGAGAGGCTCTGCCAGCACCTGACTAAAACAGATGCAGATACTCACAGCCAACCATTGGATGAAGCATGGGTACCCCAATGGAGGAGCTAGAGGAAGGGCTGAAGGAGCTGAAGGGGTTTGCAACCCCGTGGGAGGAACAACAATGTTAACCAGACCCCTCAGAGCTCCCAGAGAGTAAACCACTAACCAAAGAGTATACGTGGGCCGGTCCATGGCCCCAGGTACATATGTAGCAGAGGATTGCCTTATCTGGCATCAATGGGCGGGGAAGCCCTTGGTCCTGTGGAGGCTTGATGCCCCAGAGAAGGGGGGTGCTAGAGAGGTGAGGACAGAGTGGGTGAATGGATAGGTGGGAGAGCACCTTCTTAGAGGCAAAGGGGAGGGGGACTCGTAGAGGAGAGATGGGGAAGGGGGATAACATTTGAAATGTAAACAAAAAATGATTAATAAATTAAAAAAACACTTATTAAATGAGCAAACTTGTGGAAGGATATTTTAGGGAAATAACGATGGGAAGAAAAACCCATGTAAAGAAAACACAAGAAGAGCACAACTCAGAATGGTGAGAAGTACTTTGCTCCCTAAATGTTCCCTCTCTGTTCGTGTAAAAAGTGGCATCCTGTCCATACAATTTCATAAGCTGCTTTGAGAACATTTCCCCCCAGTGCCTGCTAGGGTTTCTGGATTTGCCCGGCTTCTTTGAAAACCTATCTTCTCTGTGCAGAGATGAACAGTGAGCCACAGGAGTGCTGCTCTGGCGGTGGCAAGCCAGTGCAAGTTCTTTGAGAACCACTACATGCTTCTTCCAAACACTGACTTTATCCACAGACTGGCGAGAGTTCAGATGTTAGAAACGAACTACTGTAAAAGACTGACGCATTAGGAATGCCATGTTAAAAGTTGTCCTAGATGGAAACTTCTAGAGGGTTCTATAGATGATGAGGATGGACTCCCCCTAAAGTGTCTACTCTCTAGAATCATCAGTGCTTCTGGCGTCAGAGCTAGATATTGGCCCCTCCCACCTCTCTCTCTCTCTTTCTCTCTCTCTCTCTTTGTGTGTGTGTGTGTGTGTGTGTGTGTGTGTGTATGTGTGTGTGTCCCCGTGTGCTCTGGGCAAGAAATAAAGCAACCCCCTGTCCCTTTTGGCTGTAACCAGTTCAGCACTGTGAGATCCTTAATGCCACTTTGTAATACACTTGAACTTCTGAAAAAAAAAAAGATAAAATTAAAAAAAAAAAAAAAGAAGAAGAAGAAGAAGAAAAAGAGGACCACACTGACAGAATGAGAAAATTATGTAGTGGGTGGATAACGTGCTATGAGACCAGATCCTTAAATACTGTGGTTGGAATCTTAAATTTTTTTTTTATAAGTCTGAATGATTTTTATTACCACTAATAACCCTTGTGGCTCTCAAAGCTAAAATAACTTGGGTAACCCAAATTTATGCTTTAGCAGGGAGGATGATTGTCTGCGGAGGAGAGGAAGGAAATTCCTCTTCTCTCCAATCCTTTCTGCTAACTGCACTGTGGGCAAATAGCTGCTGCCCAGAGCACGGGCCTGGCCACCATGTGGTGAAGGTGTGGAGTCTGTCTTTTAGAAGATGGCTTTGTTAGTAGCAGTGACTCAGTGATCAGCAAGCTGTGCTCAGGGAGGGACCACATAGAGACATGTGGAGAAGGGGAAGAGGAGGCGTGCTAAGATACTTGTCCTCTTCTTTGGAGAGGCTGTGTCTCTGGCTGCGGAGGTTTTGTTTTCTCATGACATCTTCATGCCTAAGCTTGCGTTTATGATGGAGATCATATTTGCTTCCCTGGACTGTGGCTTGACATTCTTGAGCAGCTCTCTTTTCCATGCTCATTCAGATGGCTGGCTTAAGGATTTTCAATGAATTGTGGAGAATAGAAACAAATGTTTGCTGGGTTTAAGATGGATTCACTCAAAGACAAGACTTTTTGTCTTTGTGTCAAAAATGAACAAATATTCTATTTTTGGATTTCTATCAAGATAGTTAAAATAAAACTATTCCTAGCAGAGCCAGTAGAATATGCAAATTTCCTCCATAATTTTGGGTGAAAGAAAACACATGGTTTTAAAAAAGAATAAATCAAATTAAATGCAGCCTAGAGCTTCTAGGTATAAAGGGGGATGAGAAGTCTACTCTTTTGAGGACAAACTGTCTCTTAAAAGAGATCTCTGTCCCAGTGTTCTTCAACAATTTAGAAAAGTAATTACTACAACAGTGGTTCTCAATCTGTGGGCCGTGACCCCTTTGGGGGTCAAATGACTCTTACCCAGGGTCACCTAAGACCATCCCAAATCATAGTTATTGGTAGTACAATTCATAACAGTAGCAAAATTACAGTTAAAAAGTGCAACAGAAATATTTTTTTGGTCAGAGGGGTGGACGTCACAACATGAGAAACTGTATTAAAGGGTCATAGCATTAGGAAGGTTGAGAAGCAGTGGTATGAAGACTGAGTATTCAGAATTCTAATGTGTATTTATTATAAAACATGCAAGAATTAAGACATAAGTAATAAACAATCATCTTAACCATATTTTAATTTTACCCTTAATGAAATGTTTATTATCATTGTCAAGTGACTAGTGAACAAAACTTGATTGAATATGCTTTATTGCTTTCAAAAATCATGTTTGAAATGTCTATTTGTGAAGATAAGCAGATTCAGATACATGGAGTGTATACCTGATGCTGTTCATGAATTCTAGCCTCTTTTACATATCTAATAGCTGATTTTGTTTAAATTTATTTTGACTCGTTTCTATGTCTGTGACATCAGCAAGCTAGCACGAATATGTCTCCTCGTTCCATCAACGTAAGGTTAAAGTGACTCCTTAGCCTAGTGTATAGCATGTCAGCATAATAAAATAACTAAAAATTACAGGGAAACTCATTGTGTAGATGATTTCAAAACAGATTTGAAAATTATATTTCTAAAAATATAGATGCGAATTTTTAAAAAATGGGTGACAAGCCTAACTAAATTTGGCAGAAAAGTTGATAGGTCTCTTTTGTTCCCAGACATCTATTTTCCAAATGATTTCTATATAGCTCAAAAATTCTTTTGAGTATATATTTATTTTTCCCACTTAAAAAAAATGTCTCCCTTGAGAACAAATTTGTGTCACTATTTTTGAAACATTGTTTTGAAAGTGTCAAAATGTCAGTAACTTACCACTGACATTCATAAGGAAGATTAAAAGAATTGAAATACCTGTTTTTTTAATTTTTAATAAAACGATCAAAATGATTCTTGATCTTTTCTCTTAGCCAAGTTTTAATTTCCTTTATCAGCAAGACTAAGAACCCACAAGCAAAAATTCCAATCTCTGCCAACAAAAACTTGAATGATGGTCATAGTGCATTTCACTCTGTAACACAGAGTAGTTCTTGAAGATTGTATAAACCCACACTTTCAGCATGGGGAATGCCAAACACAGCAGGCCAGTAGATGTTTCTGGAAGCCTGGATCACCCCCTTTTACACAATTGCTACTCTCTATGGTGTCTGAATCCTATAGTCAAGGGAGGCCAGTCTGACAACGGGAATTTAACTGATTTTTAAATAAATAAAATTGTATCTGAATACAAATTAAAATCTCAGACGTAACTATAAAACATGCATTTAGACCTAAAAACTAACCGAAACATATCCTTCTGGATGTATCATGTGATGTTTGAGCTATCCTGCCACCAGGTCACAAACACTCATAGCTCTAAGCCTTTGGGAAAGTTTGCTGAAGCTGGGACATGGATACTTGAACTCCAGCCATTGATCTGTGATCCTGTAAGTAAATGAAGTGATTACCATTGTCATGCTGAAACCTACTCATTCCAGTTTTCTCCATTTTTGTGACTGCATTGATTATGGAACTGTTGGTAAGAGTTTTCTTGGGGAGAAATTCCTTTTGTTATTTGTGATATTTCCTAGTGACACGCATTGTAACCAGGTGTGCATTAGTGATCCATAAATTTGGTAGGGAACTTGGGCCAGGCACAGATATTCAAAGGCAGAGTGTTTTCTGCAGTCATCACTAAAGGAAGGTCCTTCAGCTCTGGGAACAATTTTTTTTTTCCTGAGGCTTTATCTCAGGACTCACAGTCTCACACCTTTCCTGGGGATAACAGTGAGCTCATTATTTTGTTTTATATAAGGGATTCTGGTGGCATTAAGAGAGAGTCATCTTGCTAGGTACCTTGAGAAGTGTTTTTTAGATATTGCTTATTTCCTCTCCGTATCACACAGTCGTACAATCTGGAGTCGAAGTTTGATGGGATTTATTAATTGATATCTTATTGGCACGACTGCTGTCATTTGCTTTGCTGTTCCTCTTAAACAGAAAGAGACAATGCAGCTGCCCTGCCTGGCACAAATGAATATATCCCAAGGAGGCACATGTGTACATCTTTCTTTAATTATTGGATAATTGATGGATCCCAAGAAATTAAAATTTGCTCAGGGATCTCCTTCTGGGAGAAGAAATGGCTGAAGCTCTGGGCGTAACCAGAGGAGGAGCTTATCCCCTGTACTCTTTAATAGTACAATTCAAGTCAAATCTCTTTTTTCTTGAAGTGTCAAGTTTTTTTTTTCTTTATTATTATAACAATCAGCAAATGAACCAAGACCTTTACCACATACTTGTGGAAGACTGAGAACATAGGTAAGGCTCCTAATTTCAAGGCACCCATGCAGGGCTAGGAATAAAGGACATCACATCATTATTCCATCATCAAGAGGACCAAGAAAATCTTTGTCAGAGGCTAAGTGGGATATGAACTGAGAAGTCAGAGAATGTCAGCAGAAAGTCATGGGTATTATGGAAGTCCATGTTCTTTTGTGACTTAAGATGAAATATCCTAGTACTGTAAAAGACTTTACTCCCCTGCAGAAGTACTACAAAGGCAAAGAGGATAAATCATTCTAAACATGGAGGTTGGGCCCAGAAAGACTAGATTTTGATCTCAGGTTTAACACTTACTGGTCATGTGTGGTGTTACCATAGCGTTGCCCCATGCATACTGCATAGAGCTATGACATTTAATGATGTAAATCACCAAAATCGATGGCGTCAGAGGCCGATGCCAACTCAAGCAATTCCACCAAATGTGGAGAGCAGAAATCACCACAGTTTCTACTTGTGGTGGTTTCAAAACATTTGACCCATGGGAATTGGAAGTATTAGGAGATGTGACTTTTTGGGGATAGATATAGCCTTGCTGGAGGAAGTGTGTTACTGTGTAGGCAGGCTTTGAGGTTTCCCAATGTTTGAGCTTTATGCAATGTGGAAGAGGGAGTCTCTTTCTGTTGCCTTCAGATTAAGGTGTAGAACTCTCAACCCCTTTCCCAGTTCCATATCTGCCTGCAAACTGCCATGGTTCCTGCCATGATGATTATGGACTGAACCTTGGAAACTGTAAGCCAGCCCCAATTAAATGTTTGCCCTTATAAAAGTTGCCTTGCTCATGGTGTCGCTTCATAGAAATAAAACCATAAGTAAGACACCACTACTGTGTGGGTGTCATTTTAGCTTCCATATGGGAGAGAGAACATGTGTAGCAGCATTTGTCTTTTTGTGCTTGATGTATTTCATTCAATATAATATTTCCCAGTTCTAGCCATATTGCTACAAATCACAGAATTTAAATATTTTCATGGCTGATTAAAAATCTTCATGTGCATTTTTCTTATGATGCAAACATCTTTGGATATCTAGTTGATTCTATGTTTGGCCTTGTGACTCATATTTTGCAATGAATTTTCAAATACAGATAGTTCTTTGGTATAATGGATCCATTTCTTCTGGATTCATGGCCAATGCAAGGACTGTTGAATAATTCATACATACAGTGGTTCTAGGTCTACTGTTTTTCTTAGCTTACAGTCTCATTTGTTGGCCCCACCCCCATTGTCTCACCAGCATTAAAAAGAAGAATCTATTTGGTAAAAGCTATCTTAACTGGGGTGAAATGATATTTCATGGTGGTTTTTACCTGGCAGTTTCTTAATGATTATTGGCATATCAAAAAATTATCATTTCTTGTTAGTCTTCTACATATCTTCTTAGTAGAATCATCTTTAATATTTTTAATGTTGACTTGTTTGAGTTCACTACATATTCTAATCTCTTACCATGCAGAACATTTGCAAATTTTCCCCCCTATTTTTCTGGTTGTCTGTTAAATTGGCCCACTTTGCTGTTCATAAACATTTTAGTTTCCTGTAATCCCAGTTGTCAGTTTTGTTTCTGTGCCTGTGCTTTGGGGATAATTTAAAAAAGAGAGAGATCCTTTCTCAGAACAATATCTGAAAAGCATTTCCCCTAGGTTTTCCTCTAGTCATATTTTACGCAAATCTCCATACATTTTTAGTTTACTTTTGCATCCTGTGTGTGAGAACTATTTGCTTCTTTTCTTCTCTACATGAATATCTAGATTTCCGAACACCATTACTAAAGTAAACTCTCATCCCTTCTGGTGTGTATTCTTTTGCCTTTGTTCAAAGTCAGTTTGTCATAGACTCATGGGTTAATTTCTGGATTCTCTATTCTATTCTACTATGTACCTGTCTTTATGTTAGTACCATGATGCTTTGCATAGGTATGAGGCTTTGTAGTGTATGTTGAAGTCAGTCACTGTAATTTTTCCCCCTCTTAGGATTACTTTGATTATTCAGTGTTCCCTAAAATCTCTGTGAAGAATATTCCTTGAATCTTAGTAGGAATTGCCTGTATATATAGAGCACATTAGTTAGCATGGGGATTTTAATAATATCATTTCTTGTGAATTGTGCATAAATTTTATACCCTTTTCAGTATTTCTCATCACTGTTCATTTTCATCATGGTCATTTATATTCACTTTTATGAAGCAAACTTAACTTTTATTAAGAAACACTTTTAGGATATTGAGAGAAGACACAGTGTTTAAGAGGGCTTGCTGCTCTTACAGGCATTCTGAGTTTTGTTCCCAGCACCTGTATTGGCATATCAGAACCACTTGTAACTCCAGCTCCAGAGGACATGGGTGAGGACTCCTTATAAGAGTTACACAGTTCTGCACCTTCACAATGGCCCCACAGAGGACGTTAGTGGCTTGTCTCTAAGGGTATTTGTTTAATAAGTTTCTAAAGATCCCTCATATTTAAAAGATGAGCTCATAGAATGGTTTCTGAGGTAAATTAATGGGATTTCAGATTGATAAGGTAAAAATAGGTCAAATGGTCAAAGTAATCCTGATTATATAGTTTGCAAAGAAGTAAAGAATATATTTTGACCATTGACCAGGTTTCTAATCTTGTTTGTGGATGCCAGACTTGAAATGGGGTAACACTAAACACAAAGGTCATGTATGGTGAGTCCTTAAGCAGGGTTCATTGCTATTTTAACATTATTATTAGAACTATCTCTATAAAAAAGGAATAGTGTCTCTGTATGGACAATATTCATAGCAATTTTTGCTAGTTCTGAGACTTTTAAACACAAAACTGGTGAAATATTACAAATAGACACAGAGTAAAAGTTATTCTCCCTATCTATGTCTCCCCAGTTTTCTTTTATTTTTTGTCCTGTCTTCAATCTCCTTAATCTCAAGATTGACATTGGTTGAAGATCCACCTTATGAAATGTATTAAATGGACAAGAACTTAAAGGGACAGGAACTCTGCTTATCCAGGGATTAAAAAATCTTGGAGTGTCTGATGTAACAGGAATGTGAGGAGGTGTGAGATTCAGGACTGGATCTTCGTTATATGAAAATAAAATTTAAGCCTCTGGAAAAGAGGCTTTTATTACTTGGGATATCAAATCACACTAACAATGAATATACAGTAGGTTGTTATTACTAATCCTAAAATGAACACCATGCACAGGAAGCTTTGCTCTTTCCCTAAGGAGTCTGGAAACTGTTCTCTCAATAAACCATTAAAACCTGAGGCAGAAACTCACATCATTTTAATTTAGGTATGCAAGTCTTGGAAAACTAAGGACGCCCTACCTACTTATCAGGTATATAAACACAGCCCTGTATTCCAGTACTGACATAGGTTCTCCTTGTGCTGCTGTCAGAGTCTCAAGGGCCACCAGGTTCCATAGGATGACTATCTTCATATTGACTTTGAGTTTAAGAGTAAAATCTATGAGGCTTGAAAACGAAACAAAAACAGAACAAGAGATCTGTAAACCCATACTGATGGGTCTGTCCTGAGAATATGATAAAACACAGAAGGAAATTTCAGGAAGGAATACAGTGCTGCCATGGACTCAAAGGAAAACAGTATATGATTATTATATCAACAGTGTTAGCTGGAATTTCAGATTCTAAAAGGCTTAGGGTAGCAGTTATGAGACGCCTCTTGGGTTCATACAGTTATGTTGTGCAAACATAAGATGCATAATTTGCCACAGTCTCTGGATTGGTGTTCACGCTCTCTTTTCTTTCCTGCCTTTTAAAGAAGGCATAAAATCTCTAACATTCCATTGAGAGTAACAAAGAAAAGAGATTGGATTGTTCTGCACAGCGTTGCATCTATTGTTTGTGCTTTGGTTAGTTTATGTTTTCTCTAAAAGTCATTTAGAAGAAGCTTCAAAATGGTGTTTCCCTCAGCATCGAGGACAGGACTGATTATAATGCTGGTGGGGGAAAAGTCAAGATTCCAAGACATTTCCTAAATGATAGGAAAGCATTTGCAGAGAGGGTGGCATCATGCTGTTACTCTAGGGATCTGAGGTGAGTCGGGAAGACATTGTTCTTGTTCTCAAGGTTGCTATGACCCAAAGGGAAATTAAGAGAAAGTTTGGCTGTCACTAGAAAACACACAAAGCTGCACTTTCCTGATGTGTTTCTTCTCCTTTGAGCTCTTTTGGAATAAGAAACATTCAGTGTGAGAAATAATTATTTCCAAAGCTCCTATCTGTGAGAGCATACTAACATGAATATGCTTTGGAGGGGAGGAGGGAAATAAGCATGGTTTTGAATATGCCTGTTAGGGCAACAAGGAAATACCAGGTAATTGTAAGCAGGAAGTCAAAGCTGCTCCATGAATCATGGAGGGTTAATATAATTTTTAATGTCCAGTATCTATGCCCATTTTCCCTGAATAGAAACATTGGCACCAACCAAGGATAGGTTTAGTTACCCATTGTCAGTATCTCTTTCGAAGTGACCATTTTTTCCACCTCCATAGGTATCATTTAATTGCCTATTAATAGCTTCTTTCAGGAGGGCAGACACACTATAAACACTTACAGTCTACTCAATTTTGTATATTTGTCAGGAAGGTTGTTTAGCTGGTCTCTCTTTCACAGACATACTAGATCTGTAACATGCAACTAAAGAGTAACACAGTATACCATATTAATTTTTTCTCATCTTAATTTTTTTTTTTACATTTTATTTAGTTACTGTGTGTGTATTTCTGGGTATACATGTGCACACATGTAGAGGTCAAGAACAACTTCCAGGGTTTGGTTCTCTTCTTCTGCCATGTAGGTCTGATCTTGGGGATGAAAGTCAGTCATCAGGCTTGAAGGCAAGCACCTTTACCGATGAGACATTGACAATCCTTTTCTCTTATCGTGTGAAGTGAGGTATGAGGTATGAGTTAGTTTTGAAAAATCAAGTTGTCTAGATATTGTGGTTTGAATCAGAATAGCCCATATAGGTTCATACACTTGAATGCTTGGCTCACTGGTAATGGAATTGTTTAGTAAGGATTAGGAGTTGTGACTTAGTTGGAAGAGGTCTTTCACTGGGAGGTGGACTTTGAAGTTTCAAAAACCTATGCCAGGCCTAGTGTTGTTCTTTCTCTGGCAGTTACCTATGGGTCGGAATGTAAAGCTTTCAGCTACTGCTCTAGTAACGCTCCTGTGTGTTCTCTGCCTTGATGATTACCCCCTGAAACTGCAAGCAAATCCATACTAAATGCTTTCTTGGTAAGAGTTGACTTGCTCATGGTATCTCTTCAGCAACAAGACTCCAGGTGAAGGTAAAGTTCTACAGAGTATACTTGGAAGAGTTAAGATACTAGATGGCAGAAAAAAGATTGGAAAAATTATTTATTGTTATTATGTTATGATGATGATGATGATGATGATTCAACTGTCATATTTTATACAAAATTCTCTATTTCAGAATTCTTTTTTCTATTTAATCATATTTTGTTTTCAGCATATATATGTTTTGGTAAGCATATTAGTGTAAATATATTTATCATCTCAACACTTTCTGCACTGAGGCATGTAAATTTTTGTTTGAATTAAGATTTTTAGAACAGTGATGTGTAATAAATTTGTTTAAGTTAGACTGGTATGAAGGGGTGGCTTGAAAATCTTAGAACAACTAGCAAGATTTATTGTTCTCTATTCTATTTAACATTGGTTTCTGGAAAAAAAGTGACACAGGAATTTGTCATCAGAGGAATCATTCTTAGTCTTGGAAAGTCTTCTGTTACAAATTTGTCTTGTTTTATGCCTTAGCAGATAAATTGTAATGAAGATCTTATCTCTACTTTGATTTATTTTATGAGACCCTCAAACCCAGAACATTTCATATGCAGCTGGGTCTCTTGTTTGCATTTTCTAGTCTGATCTTTCAGCTCTTCATGTTTTAGAATATTCAGTCCTGGTAAATGTCTATGAAGTAGATGTAGTGGAGTAGACAAAATGTCCTAAGTAAGATGGAAAGAGGAGTCAAAACAAACAAACAACAAACCAACCAACCAAACAAATCCATAACCAGTACCACCACCACCACCACCACCGACATCAACACCACTACCACCACCACTACCAACAACAACAGTAACAACAACAACAACACCAACACAGCCGCCAACAACAACAACAACAACAACAACAACAAAAGAATGAACTTTTAATGTTAAAGGCTGCCTTCGATTGGGTTTCTAGGGTTTCTATTACCGTGATGAAGCACCATGACCAAAAAGCAACTTGGGGAGAAGAAACTGAAGCAGGGCCGTAATGAGACTACAGGCAGGAGTTGATGCAGAGACCATGGAGGGTGCTGCTTACTGGCTTGTTTTCATGGCTTGTTCAGCCTTGCTTTCACCTAGAACCTAGGACTCCCAGTCTAGGGACAACACCACCCACCATGAGCTGAGACCTCTCCTATCAATCACTAATTAAGAAAATTCCCTACAGCTAGATCTTGTGGATGCATTTTTTCCAATGGAGGATCCCTCCTTTCTTATCACTCTATAGCCTATATCAAGTTGACATAAAGCCAGCTAGTAAAAAAAGCAATCTAGGTTATGTCACAACCATCACTTGGCCTCATCATGCTGCTTTTCCATGGACCACTCAAAGCAGTAGGAAGTGATGCCAGCCTGTAGGCTGATTACTGTTAGTGGGCCAATATTATAAAGTGTAAGATATTACCCACTGTTTATTGAACTTTAATTTCCATTCTATATAATGATGCCAGAGCAATAGTAATCACCATGAACTTCCCAGGAATATATTTTAATTATTAAAGTGATAACATTCTAAGAAGTAGTATAGATAGAAAATGCATAAAGATGTGTTTAATGAATAATTTAATGTACCAGTTTTCATTGTCCATGCAAAACAAATTAACAAGATATAGTGACTTCAATTTATTATTTTAAGTGTTTTTTTCTTGAAAGACACCATAGCATTATCTTCAAGAAAAAAAAATATAAAAGTTTAGGTGCCAGTCTATATGCCTGGGGATAGGATACTCTCTTTGTTTTTTAAAGTTACAAAATTTATATTTGAATATAGAACTCAAAAGGTAGGTTAAATTAAAAAAAAACAACATTGGGAGGTTACCATTTTGTAGACAGAATTCTTTTTCTGAGACTATTCTAGTGAGTACAAATTTCTGTTGTTAAGTAAGATGTTTTTCCTGTTATGAATTAGTGTTGTTTTATTTATGCACACTCATATTGTCAACTTGACAGAATTGTGAATGATCTAGAACATGGGCTTCTAGGGGAATTATCTTAATTGTATTCCTTGAGGGGAGAAGACCTGCCCACTGTGGATGACACCATTCCCTGGCTGTAATATTGGAGAGAGGCAGCTGACCACCAGCAGAACGCACACATCCTTTTCTTTTCTTTTCTTTTCTTTTCTTTTTTTTAAATTATAGATGTGTGAAATGGAAACTTAAGAGTTCTTGGAAAGTCGGTTGGATCGTGTTTTGCTGGGGTAAACATATGAAGGAAGGTTCAGCTGAAGTGGACGCAGGGGAAAGGATGTTCTACTAAAGCAAGCATGAGAAAGGACACACGATGAATGATTCTTCCCTAACAACATGCATGTATTGGTCTACCTTACATTTTTGTGGTTGACCTGCTTTTGTCGGGACTCCATAGAGAAACATGCACCAAAAATCTGGTGGTGTGCTGAGGCTTTTTGCCTCTTCCTTGGACTTGGGTTGATTGGCAGAGTGATGTCAGCTGAGACATACACACGAGCTGAGGGAAGACAGGTGTAGGGTATGTGATGTTTGGAGAGAGGATAAAATGGACTTAACAGACAGTTATGGAGGCTGAGCTTGGCTTGCTTATAAAATTAGCTATGCAATGCTTGTGAATCTCCCATCTTCATTGAGAGAGGCCCAGCTGAGAACTTCTCCTGGCATTCCTGTGGTCCCTCCTGCTGACTCATGTCAAGGTTGAGACCTGGCTGTCTCTGCTAGGTAGTGCCACCGCTGTTGATTCCTGTTTACTGTCCCAACTCTCTTGAGCCGAACTGCTAGTGTTTGCAAGTGGATCTAGCTGCTGCTGCTGACCTGCAAACTGAAGTGCCGAGTTCCAGATAACACAGATGTGAGTTGCTATGAAGAACCTTGCTAAACAGGTCCACTCACCCACCACCTCAGCCTTTCTTTCCCACTACCTCTGGTGGGTGGTGGGCTAAAAGGGAGGCTAAAGCACTTAAGAGCCATCATTAAAAACAGGATTTGAAAAAATTAAAGTTAGAGATGTGATGTGAGCAGATACTCCCAACTCTTGATACCTTGACTTTTCTGATATAATGGACTGTACCTCAAATTGTGAGCTAATATAAATCCTTTCTCCGTCAAGATGCTTTCGTCAGAGTATGTCATCAGAGCAGCAGCAACACCACCAAAAAATTTAAGACAATTATTAAGTCAAACCTATGAGGTAACCAGTCTTTATTGAAGTTTTTTGAAATATTATTTAGGACATGTATTTGGCTGTATATAAGAAACTCTCTTATTCACAATTATGTAGACATTAGAAAAATGTATTCTTTTTGATTTATAAAGTTCTGATCATTGATGGTCTACTTCTAGCATTTTGACAGCCTCAGTAGGTCACAAAGGGACCCAGTTTCTATATTGTGGTTGCCATTCCTGTATTGTTAGCCTCGTTGGTGTTGTTCAACACAGCTTTCTCTTATGTCCACAACATAGACATCAGTGTGAAGGGACAGTAGGAGCATGAGCTAGATTCCTTCCTTCCCAACCTGTGTCTTCAGAGTAATTCCTCTCACTTCCCCTCTACTGTGACTGGATGAATAGAGACAACAGGCCCATTTATAAATACCTGGTCCCCAAGGTGACAGTGCTGTAAAGTGATGTGGACTTTTGTGAGATGGGAATTAGCAGGAAGCCCTTAAGTTATTCTGTTTATACCTTGCAAGAAATTGTAGAAGCTCAATTTTTTTTTGTTTCTATGCCTTTGTCTCTGAATTTCCTATTCTTTCTCTGTCTCTCTCACAAATCATACAAACTCTGTTCTTCTCTTGTGACCTTAATGCTTACTCTGCTGCACACTCCTGGCCTTGTTTATGTGCATCCCTGACCTTGTTTATGTGTATCCCTAACCTTGTTTATGTGCATCCCATACTAGGCACTGACACAAAGGAAACTATAGACTTTTGTACGTGAACCTCCAGATCTGTGAGCCAAAAAGTCTGTGTCTTACTTTATAAATAGCCTGTGTCAGGTATTTTGTTACAGCAACACAAAGCGGAAGTGGGCATGCTCACATCCTATTGGCTAGAACTCAGTCTCATGACATTCCCTGCTGCAAGTAAAATTCAAAACCATATTTTTTCATGGCCATGTCACCAGTAAAAAAATTAAAGGTCTTTTTTTCAGTGTCAGAAGGAAAAAGATACTGGGAAAGGTGGCTTGTATAGGAGATATGGACCATGTAGCATCACGTCACCTCATAGCACAGCACTATAATAGGGAAATATACCATAGCACAGCATAGGGAAAGTGCTGTAAGAGTCACAATAATAGACTTTTCATTCTGTCAAGAGTGGGCATTTCTCTACTCTTCCATTCTCTCCTACCCTTAGCCCCAAACCATACTTTTTTTGGAACACTACCTTTCTCCTCTCTCCCTTAGTTCAACATCCTTTCTTTAACTTTCAGTTTCCCTTTTTATCATTAGGGAGCCTGTCAACCTATCTCTGTTCTGCATGAGAGAATGATTTCAAACTCAAACATCACAGGGGTCCACCTGATAGTCTAAACAGTAACAGAAGTCACAGGTGCAATGGGACTGTGGCACTTTACATGCTCTGTCATGGAGGGAAAAGCCCTACTGTACTGTGAGAACAATGACCATGCCGAACCCTAGGCCATGTGACTACATTAATTTTTACATTAATTATTTGAGTGTGACTTCTTAAGGTTAACTCTCCTTGATCTTTAAGTGTTAATAAGTGACTCATACTTTTAAAAATCAATATGATGGCATGCAATATATTGTCAGTGGAATCCTTTGGGCAGGCATCTCACAAACCTGGCCATAGGTCATAGGGACTCATCATTAAAGCTGTCCACAGTTGGTGTTTTCCTAATCCACACTTCTCAGTGATTCAGGAACTGCTACTGTCTGCTTCTGCCTGTAGAATAATGAACTGAATTTCCACTGAGCTTCATAATTCTCTGAGTTGTTTTTTTTATACATGTTGGCTTATTAGCCTCAATAATAATTCCTGAAACTTGACAGAATTGCAACTGTTTTTATATAAAACAAATAAAAGCGTAGGAGATTTGCCATGCTTGCCTGGAAGTTAAAACCAAAAAAGTAAGAGACAGAGGTGGATCAAGCAGTCTCAGCTTCTGACTCCTTGCCCAGGCCACTTCCTATTTGCTTCAGTCTTTTAATATCTGTGGATAGTTTAAATCTATAATATATTGTGAACTCTCAGCAGGAAAGCCCTTAAAAAGGGCTTGAGAATCATTAATACCTCATCTCAGCTTTGTGAGAAGCAAAGATTATTGTGCTATTTTGCAAAAAGAGAGAAGGTGGTTTGGGCTCAATCATCAGGGGAGTGATGCTGGTTTCACATTATATTTCTCGTCTTTGTGTTTACCAGTTTGACATTACTGACTAGAATTGTAGAGGCTCATTGTTATTCTCTGTTGTGGTTCTAAATGTAGAATTTTCTTTGCTTTGGGAAATCATTCTCACTATGCTGTGAATGCCTAGTGTATAGTGTCAGTTGTTGTTGATCCAGGACAGAGAAGTTAAGATTTGGCTTCACATGTAATAATTGTGAGAGGATTGTATGATCTGTGTGATAAATAATATGAGTAGTCTGAAGAAGTAGAAAAGGCTGTATACCCACACCCCAAAACTGAAGGATGCAGAAGAGATGTCATCATCTGAGTTTCCTTGTGAGTAGTGTCCGAGATGAGAGCGTGCAGAAAGTAGCTTATTTGAGGAGTGTTTATATAGAGAGGGGGAAGAGTAGGAGGAATGAAAATAAGGATTTATAAAGGGGCACTGTTGAATTGGTCCCATTGTGGGCAATTATGCATCTTATCATCAGTGTATGGGATACTCTGAAAATGATCTGTTCAAAGACAGGCGTGAGAATACATTTGACCCTTGACTCCTATATTCCTCAGTTGGTTCGCAGACATCATGTTTGGGGTCACTTCATTCTGGTGTCAGAGAGGTCCTGAGGCATAGATGGAAAGCTACCAGAGGGAGTACACACTTGACCTATGGAGCCATACTGGGAAATAAATTGAAGGCTTCACAAGATGATCACCTTTGGCATAGCTGTAAACAAAGGCGAAGCTAAGCATCTGGCTAGCCTGTGGAAAGAGATGTCAGATGCAGTAGCTAGGGAATAAAACTGGTATTTAACTCCATTTGTCTTTATTCTTATGCAGATACACTATGCTATTCTAAATAATATTTTTTTTACAGTTTCTT
Organism: Montemys delectorum; assembly: GCA_019843815.1. Classification (NCBI taxonomy): domain Eukaryota; kingdom Metazoa; phylum Chordata; class Mammalia; order Rodentia; family Muridae; genus Montemys; species Montemys delectorum. The sequence goes on from JADRCD010192299.1 coordinate 24,742, forward strand.
AATTTTTCAATATCCTATTGTTTCCATTCTATCCTAGCTACTTCTCTATTGCTGTAAATAAATGCCCCACAATATCAACTTAGGGAAGGAGGATTTTATTGGCTCACAAATTGAGCCAGGAAAAGTAGAGTCTATCCTGGCAGGACTTGAGGCAGCTGGTCACTTGGCATCTGCTATCAGAGTTATGAACTCAGCTTGATTTCTCCTCCTCCTCCTCCTCTTCCTCCTCTTCCTCCTCTTCCTCCTCTTCCTCCTCTTCCTCCTCTTCCTCCTCTTCCTCCTCCTCCTCCTCCTCCTCCTCCTCCTCCTCCTCCTCCTCCTCCTCCTCCTCCTCCTCCTCTTTCTTTTCTGATCTAGGAGTTAAGCCAGTCAAATGGTGCTGTCCACAGTTACAGGCCCATTTCTCACACCAGTTAATCTTACCTAAACAGTCCTTCACAGGTATGCTCAGAGGTTTGTCTTCCAAGGAATTCTAGATCCTATAAAGTTGACCATAGTAATAACCATACACTCATTCCTCTAATTTATTACTAATTTCAGTTAATTTCTTAGTAACTATGTAGTTTTAAATGTTACTTTCGTTATTTTATTAACTTCAGCTATTTACTTTAAAGTCATATTGATAATTGTTTTGTCTGTATCAATGTTTTTTTTTTTTAACATCATTCTCTGTCTGTCTCTATGAATTGATCAGTTGGTCTTGGTGGGCAGACCTGACTTCTGATAATATGGTTGCTATCTCCTTTTGTCTTTTAATTGGAGAATTGGTATCTTTCTGGTGACTTCCATTCTCCGTGTCCTCTACTATTGTCCAGGATGGCCCTGGGGTCTGAGAAGAGGAACCGTGATATTTAGGTGGATTCATCTACAATGTGATGTTTAGGTGGATTCATCTACAGTGACAGATATATACTCCTTCCAATGTTGTTTTCTGGAGAAGTAAAAATAGGGCAGGTTAATATATCAGCTTTCTCATTTCCTTCTGTAATAAAGTCAGGGAAATTAGCATGTGCATGAGTATGAGCTTGTTGCTGGAAATAATCCTACAGCATAAACAGAATCTGAAATAATATTTATGAATTAACCATAACAGATGAATCAAAACAGTCAGTTCTACCTGTTGGGCTAAAAGAAAAAAGAACTATTATTAGATTGATGAATATTTGGATCATGAATTCCTCTTATACCATTAGATGAGCCATCAATAAAATAAGTATGCCCCCTGTGAAATGGGAGAAGATTGGACAATTTTTGTAATCACAAATTCAGTTTTTATGAGAAAATTCTTATAGTTTGCCAGCTGTATAATGATTTCCTATTCTACCATACTAATCTGTGAATAAAATTTGAAAAATCCATAGAGTTCTGTAATGTTCTTAAAAACTATTAGGTTGATACAATAAATCAAGGATCAAATTTGTATAATTGTTGACATTGGGTCCTCCCTGATTTACGACTTGAGCAAGAAGAGTAAGGTAAGCAGTATTTTATGGCCCTTATGGTGTAAATAAACCCATTCCAAAGGTTTATCCTTTTGTTCTATAATACATAGAGAAGGCAGTTTAATAGGGAAAATAGGTAGGTTTAAAGGCAGTGAAGGATATACATGATATACAAATGCCTCTGTTAGTCTGGATTCAAATAGCTGTGGTTTTTTTCTTGCCTCTCGAGATAATACGCAAGGACTGTCCTATGTTGCCTCTCCTTCTAGAATATTAAATATATTGGTTAGTGCATAATATATGGGAAGACCTACTCCTATCTTCTTCAAGCATTTTGATAATAGTCTGAATTAATACCGAAGTGACCCAAAGTGAACGGGGATCCCCACCCCCAGTTTATATATGCCTTTTCAATATTCTTTTAGACTCCATTTGATACATCTTCTGGACAACGAGGCTATAATCCTGCAAGCCATCTACTAGCTGTAATGTTGGTATTTGTGCTTCTCCTTTCTTTAAAAAAATGATATACAATTCAACAGAAGGCAAAGCCTCCCTGGTTTTCTGCCCCGTTATCCTCTCTCACCTCCTTCTGTGAAGGTTGCCACTCCATCTCATAGCTGATGGACTTCATGGCCCTGTTCAGAAGTCACTCACTTACTGCTCGCTTACCACTCAGAAACACGGAGAGAGAATTCCCCTTATGTGACTCCACTCTCCTACTGTATTCTGATAGAAAGGTAGCATAGTGAGGAAACACTGGGCCAAAGCAAGAATGAAACCCAACAGAAGACCCTTCTGTATCTCTGTGTAGAATGTCAAAGGACTTAGACATTTCCTTGCAGCTTTGCTGACTCAAGCAAGTATCTTGCTTGAGCTGGTTCCACACCCTGTCTGCAGCTCTCCTTGTAGGTATCCGTCCCACGGCTCTGTCATTTCCAACATCTTGGGGTTTCTAACATGATCCATCTTCACACATGACATCTCTGGACCTCCGTGCAGGGACTCCTGTGCCACACATCTAGCCCCAATGGCTTTCCTTTACCATAGAAAAGGATTTCGCAACTGCTTGTTTTATTCCTGTATCCTCAGACCCATAACTTTGTGGCTGATGCTGCCAGGTTCTTCTTGCTGGGTCTGGATCCTGATCTCCTTGAATTACATTTGCACAAGCGCTTTGCTGTTCTTTGGACCTAAGAAATCTCTCACTTTGCAGTTTGCAGGATTAGCTGGGTGAGGTCTTGCCCTAGGTTACCACTCCTTTTCTTCCACTTAGCACCAGGCTTTTCTTTAAACTTAACTCTTTTAGGGGGAGACTTGGCTCCAATATAACATTTCCTGGGGCTCCTTTCATCTGCAAACTGTACCTTTTGTAGTTCTTTTTACCCACTTGCTCTTTCTCCTTCTGTTTAAGAGTGATCACTAATAACCACATAACAGCCAATACTAGGCTCTTGAAGCCTCCCGTTGGTATTCTCTCTGGACTCCACCCATACAGTTACCTGGCAACAGCCAGGTAGGCCTGGCCCACTATAAAAGGGGCTGCTTCCCCCTCCTCTCTCTCTTACTCTTGCTTCCCTCTTGCCCTCTTGGGCTTTCCCTTTCCCCCTCTCTCACCTGGTCACAGCCAGCCTCTACTTCTCTCTCTCTCTCTCTCTCTCTCTCTCTCTCT
>JADRCD010192299.1:27955-48159 GCA_019843815.1 Montemys delectorum
CTCTCTCTCTCTCTCTCTCTCTCTCTCTCTCTCTCTGTGCCTCTCTGCCTTTCTCTGCCTCTACTGCCCTCTTAACTCTCCTCCCCATGCCCGAATAAACTCTATTCTATACTATACTGTTGTGTGGCTGGCTGTTACCAGGTTACTGTGGGGAAGAGCTTAGACAAAATGCTAACAAATATAGTGTACCTAGTGCTTGGACAACTGTCAGAACACAGTTCAAAACGGAGTTGTATGAGGGAATTTCTGGGTGCTTATGAGAAAACTCCAAGGAAACAAGGCAAGAGTCTTGTGACCTCAGTTTCTTCAAAACACAGAATTGTTCTTCGAGTGTGTTTTCAAGCTCCGCTCAGGGGCAGCAGATGGGAGTCAGTTTACTTCAGCTGTTGTTGTTCATGTGCCTCTAGGGGAAACATTTTTTGTCATGTGAGGCTTGACTTTGTGATTGTACACTTTACTCATGTGACTCTCCTTAACCCTCAGAATATAAACTGTCTGATGCTCTGAATAAAGTTGGCTACTGAATGAGACTTTAGGCCACCTCATTTTTAGGCCCCACTCTCCCAGGTTCAAGCCTCAAGCTAGAGCAGTAATCAGACAGCCAGCCCTCCTGTTCCCCAGTTGGCTATGGAATCTGTCAAGAGATCGTTGTCTGATCTGTTTGCTTGGACCAAAAACTACTACACCATAGCTTACTGTTGCCTGTGTGTAGGTAATATAGCAAAGTGTGCGGTTCATGGTGGATAGTTTTCATCCTTAGTCTCTTTCTCATTTCTGCTGTTCCTAGGGTCTTCAAAGAAGATCCAAAAAACATTGCGTCCTACTGTTTACAGAGCAGAGCCCCTTGCTGAAACATATTCCTAACTTTATTCTTTTCGACGTTTAATATGTTTTTCCTTCAGTTTCTTTCTTCAAAAAAAAATTTTAACGGAGGGCAGGAGAGATAGCACAGAACTTAAGAACTGGCACTGGTCTTCCAGAGAACCAGAGTTCAGTCCCAACACCAACAGCCGGTGACCACTCACAATGGCTTAGAGTTCCAGCACTAAGGGATCTGATGCTCTCCTCTGAAGTCCACAGGGACCTGCATTCACATCTGCACATATCCACTAACTGCATACTAAACATAAAATAAATCATAAAACATGAAGCCTTTTTCCTGCTTGTCCTCTTCCTAAGTATCTCTCTTTCTAATCCTTTGAGTTTATTTTGATGGCATCTCTTAGGAAAGCTTCAATAACATTGAATTTTTTTTTCAGATATCTTACTTAATATCTTAATACAAACCTAAGCCTATACTTTGTACTTAAGGTTAGGTCTGGATAACTTAAAATTATATAGAGGTTTTCATTACAAGCTTAATAATAGGGATGTCAGTATTCACTCCTGAGAGAAAGAAAGGTATCATTTGCAAAAGTAATCACTACTTTTTTTATAATTTTTCCATTTCCACACATATTGTATTAAAAACTTTTCTCTCTCATTTGAAAGAATTGATATTCTTATCACATATAGGGAAAATTTTGATTTATGAGTTCAGTGTACATTGAGAGGAAAATGTAAAATGAAATGGCAGTGTTGTATAAAAGTTGCTGTTATGTGGCGGGGCTGCTTTTCTGTCAGCTGGGAGTCTTGTATAGATAAGAATTCCCCATCAGTGATTTAGCCTGCATAAAACACATCAATCCTTTTTATTGTATTTTGTGAGCCTTGACACTTATGGTAATTTCCCCATCTATACTTAAAACTCTTTCTCTTATGATTGCATTATGAAAGTGGATTTTTTGCCCTTGTTGCCTTTCTCATTAGCATGTGTTTATCATATATTTTCAGGCTAATTACCATTTTAGAATAATGCATGCAACATTAAATGAATTGTCTACTTTTAAAAGGTGTCAAGAAAAAGGCAGCAGCTTCCGCCCCTCCCATCTCCAATCCTCATTTCTTCTAAACACTACAAAAGACATTTTGATTTCTTGACACTTGGGTCAATTGGATAATGGCAAGGATATATGGCCCCCTCCTGTGTGTTCACAGTTGGTCCTCCACGGCTGCAGAAGTAATGAGAACACATTTTATAGCATTCTCATTTTCAATTTCTCTGCTCTTTGTCCATCAATCAGTGTTATGGTTTCTAAGTTGGGGAAAGGATTGGATCCTAATTGATATTTATGGGGAAGGGGAGAAACTGTTTTCTTATCATCTTTGGGAGTGAGAGTGCTGTAACAGTACAATTTAGGGAAAAAATCATTTTCAAGTTTCTAGTTATTAAGTAACATGATTAGATGTATTTCTCTTTGGTTCTTATCCAAACAATCAAGATAATCTTATATATATATATATATATGTGTGTGTGTGTGTGTGTGTCTGTGTGTGTCTGTGTGTCTGTGTTTGTATGTGTCTGTGTATGAAACAGGAGATAAGTTTCTATGCTGTCCCACAAAGGGAATGTAAACTTCTAGAAAACACCCTTCTGAACTATCAAAAAAACTTAAAACAGAAACCTGCAAAGCAATTCCCTATATAATTTAGCCATTGTATGTTGTGTTGTTGGCATTTATAATTTATTAGATTGTAATGGATAAGAAATAAACTTCAATGTGTTTTCTATTCTTTGTAGTTTTTTTGTTTTTTGTTTTTATTTTTGTTTTCTCGCTGTTGCAATACTTTGATTTCCATTTGAAATCTTGGATTAGTTTATTGAGAAAAATAAATCAGAGAACAAATTCAGAATGCACTATAGACTTGAACTGTAATTTGGATACTCAATATTTGGTATAGAGAGAATAATTTAAGAATAATGACCTATCAAGTATATAAAGAATACCTCCTCCACCTTAAACTACCAGCTTGCTAGTTAGATTATATTTAATAATTACATTCACTGTAACATTTTATGCTTTTCCTTGTTATAGCAAGGGTTTATTCAATGCCCAGCAAATATTTGAAAGTGATTCTCATTAATCTCAGGAAGAGTTCAAGAGGAAATTTGTTAAGGAAAGTGACAGTACTATTACTTTTTTTTTTTTTTTTTGTTAAACTTTGCAATAGATGTGAAACTTTCTAATTTAATGAACTTCTAAGTAAGATAGGAATGAGATTGACAGAGACTGGGGGAGACGACTCAGGAATCCCATGAAAACATAAAACCAGAAGCCATAATATATATGCAAAGGACCTGTAGGGTAAATTTGTAAACACTATTTACTTGTGTGTATGCGTGTATGCTTCTTCTGAGCATGGGGAGGTCACAGTGTACGTTTTAGTAATCAATTCTCTCTACTCACTATGTGAGTCCCAGAGATCCAACTCAGAATGTCAGGCTTGGTCGCTCTTACTTGCTGAGGTATTTTGTTGGCTATCCCTGGTGTGATCAAGTGTTCATTTCTTCAGGGTACCCTTGTTCCAGGTCTTTATGGAGGAGTATTTTTGATCTTTCCTCCCGTTCCTTTTTAGTACTAATCCCTCAAATATCCAGGATCTAGAGTTCTCTGTTCAAAGGGTCTTGGTTTAGGATTTCAGCCGGAATTGGTGCGTTAGCCTCTTTGTTGGGTGAACCAGCATCTCAAGCTTGTGCTTTAAAGCATCCTTGCTGAATATGACTAAGAAAGCAGTAGTGGAGAGTCAAACTGCCACACCTGTTTCCCCCTGACAAGATGTAAATAAATTTGGAACCCTAAAGAACCTCTTTTGCATTTCTGCAAGTAGCTAAATTCATAACGCTCATTTATCCAGTTGGGTCTGGGGAGGAGCATTATAATAAAGACAGGGTGTGAAAGGGAGGCAGGAGAGAGCATGAGAAAAACCAAATGATATTTTACTGGAGATAATGTAGGGTTACTTCTGTGACCAAGATGGGAGCAATTAGATCAGGGAGGAAGGACTCAATAGGGTTACAGAGAAGGTACAGAAGAATACGTGTGCCATAGAATGCATTCAGCTATTGAAAGGATGTCCACAAAACACTAAGAAAGAACCACCATCAGCCTGAATCTATGGAGTACAAAAGAAAACCATGAGATCATGTCACACCTCCGCAAGTGAGTAAAATAAAAATAACTGAGAACTTTCAATGTGAGAGGGACCTGAAGTAACCAGAACTCTCACCTTGTGGGCTAGATACGAAATCATATTGAGAAATGTGTAGATTCTTATAAAATACAGCATGTGTTCTAATGGCCTGCAAATATACACCCACAAACGGACTTGCACAAGGTTTGTAGCATCTTACAAATCTGAAACCAGTCGGAATATCACCCACAGGATAAAGTTCAACAGGCTGTGCTGTGCCATACACAGTGGAATACTATTACCAAACTACTGATAATCAAAACCATGAATGAATTATTAAAATATTAGATTGAGACAAATAAGTGAGACACAAAAAGTATACATTACAGGGGGCTGGAGAGACGGCTCAGCAGTTAAGAGCACTGACTGCTCTTCCAGAGGTTCTGAGTTCAATTCCTAGCAACTACATGGTGGCTCACAACCATCTGTAATGGGATCTAATGCCCTTTTCTGGTATGTCTGAAGATAGCTACAGAATACTCATATACATAAAATGAATAAATAATTCTTTTTTAAAAAGTACACATTATGTGATTCAATTTACATAAACCTACTGGCAAACAATGATATTCTTAGGTTGTAGGAATACCATGATTCAATTACATCAAATCTACATATAAGCAATGGCATTCTTGGCTTAAAAAAAATAATAAGTTTAAGCCCAGGGGTGATCAGTGAAGGAAATAAACTATAAAGGAGACATGGGGGAGTGTCATCAGAATGGGAGTTTTATTTTATAATTGTATTTAACTTTTTGGCCCATAGGTATACAAAAGAGGTAAAAAAAAAAAAAAAGCACACGGAATTGGACATTTTTAAAGAATATAAAATATTTTATTATAACAGGATATTATAGAACTAAAATAGATTTGGAAAAATACTTTAGAAAAAAATCGACTGGCATATAGAAAAATGTTCTTATGTTGTCATGTATTGACAGCACATAAGAGAGCTAAACTTTTGCATACATACTACTCATTAAGCTTGACCCATATGAAATGGTTGTAACTGTTAAACTCTTGGAGTAACACTGTTCCTGAATGACTGGGGATAACTGTTAAACACGACTATGACTAGTTAGTTCATTAGTTAATTTGAACACTGTCAAACATCGAATCAAAAGTCAAGAGAATATTTTTTTATACCTTAAGTATTTTGTTTAAACTTTCAGCCAATAAATGGCCACTCATTTTCTGAAAGGAAATAGGCTTTTGTTTGTTGTTTTGTAATTTATATAAAATGATTAATCTCCTTATTCATTTATTTTTATGTGTGGATATGTGGTGGTTATGCACATGTGTGGAGGTCAGAAGACAACGTGAGGGAATCAGTTCTTTCCCCATGTGGGTTCCAGGAAGAGAACGCAGGCTGTTGAGCTTGGCTGTAAGTGCCTTTACTGACTGAGGCTATCTTCTGGTCTTGATGTTTTTAAGCTCTTTGGAGTAATATATGGATTATACATATATATATATATATATGCATTATAAATAATCATTAATATATGTTTTATAATTCCTCTTCTGGCAATTTTGGATTCTTCAGCAAGGTTTTTAAAGATGTTTGAAAATGGTACGAGTCCAGATAATTATGTATAAAATTTATTATACCCACATCCAACTCAACAGCAAATTTAATCACTTTTATCGTCATTCCAAAGGAGCCAAATTATTTTTATAGACTCAATGGCTGTCTTTCTTTTATCCTCATTTCTGTGACATTTAATTACATTTTAAAAACATCTTGATAGGTACAACCAGCACAAACAAGCTTATGAATTAAGAATCTTATCCGTATCCTGGTAACTATTCTGGCACACAAATCAACCCAGGAGAAGCAAGGCTACCGATTCCCCAGACAGGCCCAGCACAGCGGATTCTACATCTCCTTTCCTGGACATGAATTAGCTGGTTTTGTGGAGACAATGGGGACTTGCTTAGTAAGTCCTCTAAGTGGTCACGGTTAAGATAACCTTCTTCTATATTTTCCCCAAATTTCCCACAATAATTATGTGTAGTTTTGAGAAGAAAACCCACAAGCTTTTATAAAGTTTATATACTGTCTTAGTCAGGGTTTCAATTCCTGCACAAACATCGTGACCAAGAAGCAAGTTGGGGAGGAAAGGGTTTATTTGGCTTACTTCCACATGGCTGTTGATCATCAGAGGAAGTCAGGATTGGAACTCAAGCAGGTCAGGAAGCAGGAGCTGATGCAGAGGCCATAGAAGGATATTTCTTACTGACTTGCTTTCCCTGGCTTGCTCAGCCTGTTCTCTTATAGAACCTAAGACTTCCAGCCTAGGGATGGCACCACCCACAAGGGGCCCTACCCCCTTGATCACTAATTGAGAAAATGCCCCACAGCTGGACCTCATGGAGGCACTTCCCCAACTGAAACTCCCTTCTCTGTGATAACTGCAGCCTGTACCAAGTTGACACACAAAACCAGCCAGTACATATACTAAACAACTAGGATCGTTAATATATGTAGTCCAGTTTTCAAAATGACTCCATGTTCTTAGTGCACGTTTGATAAATCCCAGGGAAAGGCATATGCATGAAGAACTGTTGGCCAATTCACTGGAACCTTGGTTTAGACCCTTCCTGTTAAGAATATTGGATTGTAGCCCAAAGGCAGCTTGAAATAACATTCTGTAATATAAAGACAAATCCTTAGCCTGAGACAGTTTCTTAATGTTTCCTTTTGTGGGCCATTGCATCTGAGAACATACCAGGAAGTAAGAGATAGTGTGTGACAGAAAGGGAATGTGTTCTGGGGTCAAGCGATCAAGGTCAGTGATGAATTTCTTTACTACCTCACTTGTTAACTGTTTCAGGGTGCACTTCATTCAACCCTGGCTCGTGGGTATACCCTGATTTGCCTAAATGAATCATTCGAAACCTCATCAGGGATGTCCAGACGTTTCATGTTGTAATTGGTATTGTCAATTTACAAATGCAATGGCTGAATTCATACATGTCCTGGGATGCATGTAGCTTGTGGGTCACAGATTGGACGCAAGGTAACATTGCATACTAACCTACTAGTTGAATAAAAACATCCAAGGACTTGGGTTTTTAAAGACGTATCTCCCAGATTGATAGGTTTTTCTGTACATTCATGAGATAATGATGTTATTTGTGCCATGTACAATGTGATGTATACTACAATATTCAAGTGGGATTTTAATATAGAAGTAGACTATTCATCCCAACCTGTCTATATTTGAAATAGAGAACTGCTTGTTGAATGGTTAAATCCAATTATATTATTTGTATAACTGAATCTAGAAATATTTTTGTTGGTCTGCTATCAATAATGGTTTCAGGGATGATACAACGCTTGTGAATCCTTGTATTGTTAGGTAGTCATGAGTGTGAATTTCCCAGAACATTGCTTTGCTACGTCTGAGTCTACTTGGCCCAAATCATAAAGTACTTAGTTAAAAAACTGCTTTACAGAACAGATAAAGGATTGTAAATACCTTGCATACATACGAAGGTTTCTGCTATAGAACAAAGATCTGGCAGGTGCTTCATGCATGATACACAAGTACAACTCAAAGTTTTTATAGGCTTGAGCATGATAGGAAATCAGAAAATTATCTAAATTGTTGAAGTAACTACTTACATTGTGGAAAAAAATTGGAAAGGCATTTTGTTTTTTTTAAATTGTTCTGACATGAGAGCAAATTCCATTTGTATTTAGATTGTTAACCATTCATGATATAAATAGTCTAGGAAAAGTAAATAATTGAAAAGTAGATATATTTAATATTTAAAACTATTATTTAATATGTATGTGTGTTATTTTCAGAAAAATATTAAACTACAACTTGAAGTTGCAAAGTTGCTTTTCATATGAAAACAAATAGTATTACTTTGTAAGTTCTGGTTTATCAATACTAAAAGTGGGAGATTTCTCAGCATCTCAAAATTTCCATTTTAAATTGAGTATCAAGGCCTGGGAGGCAGCACAGTTGATAAAATGCTTGCCCTGCAGGCATGAAGACCCAATTTTGATCCACGGAACTACATTAGAAAGATGGACAGGATGAAGCATGCTCGCAAATGCGGCTCTGGAGAGTCAAAGACAGATCCCTGGAGCTCGCTGGCCTGTGTAGCCTACTAAATTCCTGATTAATGAGAACCCATTTCAAGAAGTGGGGTAGATGTCACCAATATGCGTGCACACGCCTGTACACACACATACATGCGCACACACAGACACATTAATAGAATATCAGGTTTAACTACTTAACAATCATGCTCCGTTATACTAAGGGTCAGAGTAGCACCCACAGCTTGTGGTTTTTGTTTTATTGTTCTTGTTATTGTCATGCAGATAATCTGTTCTGAGTCCACATATGCTGTAAATGACAAACTCTAGTTTTAAACATTTTAGTTAGCTCTGAAATGCCTGCATGAAGAGACGACTCTCATTCATTAGTTTGTTGGAAATGTGTGGGCATCTGGCAGTGCATGATTAGCCAGTGAGACCCATTCTTCTTACACTCTGGCTATGCCTTATCTTTTTCTCTTCAAACACTTTAAAATAACCTTTTTATTTTTATAAATCCCTAGCTATTTATAGACACAGCTTGTTTATTTATTAGTATAGATCTCTGCCTCAGGCCCCATCTTTCAGGAGCAGTGTGTATTTGGGCACCAGTCGACCAATTTTATTTTTTCCTGTGTTAAAGTTATTCTTAAACTCTGGCCTAATTGTTTCTCTAAGTATTTGTCAAAGATACATGGAAACACATCAGTAAATAATTTGAAGGTGAGTTTTTTCTCAAACAGTTCATAAATATGCCCCATAGGGAAGAACAGGCAGAGAGATACATTATGATATCTGTGTATGTACCGTGAAATATGACTAACAGAAATGCACTACTGACTCCCACAAAAAGTTAGAGCATTGTACAGACATGTGGAGCAAGAAAAACAGGCAGAATGGGATGTATAGTGAATGGTTTCCTGTACACACAGTACTGAAATAGGGAAAGTTAATCTAATCTGGTTCACTGAGGTGAGGGGGGTGAGTGTCGGAGAAACCACGAGGAATGCTGGGAAGGACGGACAAGCTTTTCACTTTGGATGCCAAGTGTGCATGTCCATCTTTGATATCATGGAATATAAACGTCTGTGAACTATATATGTTAATAACAAGTGATTTTTTTTCTTAGATATTTTCTTTATTTACATGTCATATGTTTTTTCCTTTCCCAGTTTCCCCTCCAAAAAACAAACAAACAAACAAAAACAACAAGAACAAACCCCTGTTGCCTCCCCCCTCCCCATGCTTGCCAACCCACCCTCTCCCACTTATTGGCCCTGGCATTCCCCTACACTGGGGCACAGAACCTTCACAGGGTCAAGGGCCTCTCCTCCCATTGATGATTGACTTTTCAATCCTCTACTATACACATGCTGCCAAAACAATCAGTCCCTCCATGTATAGTCCTTGGTTGGTGGTTGAGTCCCTGGGAGCTCTGAGGGTACTAGTTAGTTCATACTGTTGTTCATCCTAAGGGGCTGCAAACACTTCAGCTCCTTTGGTACTTTCTCTAACTCCTTCACTGGGGACCCTGTACTCAGTTCAATGGATGGCTGTGAGCCTCTACATCTGTATTAGTCAGGTATTGTCAGAGCCTCTTAGGAGACAGCTATATGCTTGTCCTTCCTTCAGTCTCTGCTCCATAGTTAATCCCTGCCACTCCTTCTGTGGGTGTTTGATTCCCCTTTTTAAGAAGGAATGAAATGTCCACCTTTTGGTCTTCCTTCTTCTTGAGTTTCTTGTGGTTTGTGGGTTGTTCTTCCATAACAAGTGATTTTAAAATAAGCTCTGTCTGCCCTCTGGGATTGCTCTCTTTCTACTACCATTCAAGGTACTGCCAAATAGGGCTGTAGTTAACTGCTGTATACTTCCCACAGATGAAAACATTCAATAAAGTTCCTTTGCACACACACTTGGGATGATTCCCCCCCCCCCCCCGGATCACAGAGTTTCCTCCGACGTCCCACATGTGAACTGGAGGGAAAGATAGTTTGTGACAGGCATAGCGGGACAAGGATCCATCAGCTCATGGAACATACTGAGGCATTCCATTCAGTGGATCGTCAGATGGCAGGCCAGTAGGGCCACCTTCATGGTGGTGTCAGGTGTTCATCTCTTCATGGGGTCTAGGTGAGAAACCCTGCAGGGACTCTGGCCAGCCCAGCTTGGCAAACATGACGCTGGCAGGCACTTGTCCTTCTTTGTTCCCTCTGGCTTCCTAAAAACTGCTCTATTACATTCCTAATGCTAGCTCCCAAGGTCCATCCCCTTATTTGGCCACTCTTTCCTCCTGAGCCTTACTGCTAAGGTCCAGCTATCAAAGTATTGAAGTCCAGCAATCAAAAGTCCCTTTTCGCTCACCCAATTAACGTGCACAATTAAAATTAAACACTTTATCCTTACAGGGGCTTTCTCCTTGTTCCTTTATAAACTGCCATTTTCCTATGTGCCCCAGTCTGTCTTCTCTCTATCCAGGGGCAGTCCTTTGTCCCCCTCCAGGACAAATAACCCTTTCCCGCTTTCTCTTGTTCCCTTCCACATCTCCCTGTCCTCTGTCTCCTGTATTTGCCTCTTATTCCCGGCCTCTGTTCCTCTGAGGAAGATAAATCTCCTTGTGCTAAGAACTTGGTCTTGGTGGTCCTGTGCCAACACGTTTCCTTTCAACCCTTTGTTGGGCGAGTTTGATAAGTTTTCAGATCTGCTTTTCCCGATGCCCAATCTCACATATATCACGTCTATTTCCTATGAGAAGCCTGTCTATTCAGTTTTGTGAGTTAATCTATCAGGAGCACCAGATGCCTAGGTGCTCACGTTCTGTGGCCTGTGCTTGAACTCTGTAGGAAAGGTAGCAGCCTGCTGTTCTTCTTTTTTAAGGTTTGCTGAAAAGAGCTTAACCTGGCTTCAAAACTCAGGTGGTCCCCCCACCCCACCCCGGTTGTGATTCCTCTAGCTTTTCACGGGATGCCCATCTGAGTTGGAGACTTAAACACACTTGGAACTCGATGCCTTGTGGAACACCTAGAAGATCTGATCCCAAGCAGCTTTATCTTGCTGTAGGATTTCTCCACGTTAAGCCTTCTGGTTACTCAGGGCAGTTGAACATTATGCTTACTATGTTATATGTGATTTAATGTGTGTGTGTTGTGTATGTCCATATGCGACTGTGTGCTCTGGTATGTACCTGTGTTCATGAGGTCAGAGGTCAGAGGAGGATGGATGGTCTGCTCTACTGCTGTGCATCTCATGGCTTTGAGACTGAGTCTCTCACTGGGCCTGGAGCTATGCTGGTGGCCCCAAGTTCCAGCAATCTTTTATAGCTGCGATCTAGGAATGGGTTTACAGGCCTATTCACCTGGCCCTGCCTGCCATTCCTGGTTTTTTATGTGGGTTCCTCATGATTTCTGGCAAGTGCTCTTACCCTCTTCACATGCGATTTCTAACCATCAATAGCCCCAAGTATGTCTTAACTTTGTAAAAATAGACAACCAAAATGTCCAGTGAAATGTATTGTTCCTAGAACCTTACGAACATGAGCAAATTGGCAAGAGCATAAAAGTAAGATGTAAGAGTATTAAAAGTAAGATTGTCGTTACTTTGAATTTATCTCCTGGATTAAGGCACACAGATGTCACCTCAAAATAACTAGACTATCTGCTGTCTCCTGTTCTGTAAATCCTATCAATGTGATGTTCTAAGAGGACCAGGAGAGTATAATGTCCTGCGAGGCCACAAGGCTAAGGTTTGGCCAACCTTAAGACTGGCAGGCAGAGGACTGACAGAAGACCGATGTCACATATGGCTGTTCCTTTAAGTTGCTTCCCCCTCATTGTGTTTATTCATTATTCAAATAAAGATAAAGATGTATATGTGTAGGAGGGGGTGTACTAGAGGTAGTGGTACATAAAAGAGATAAAAGAAAGATTCCATCAAGTTCACTGTGGCAAATGAATTTATCTGGGTTACCTGCAGGAGTGTAAGAGACTCAAGGGCAGTTACACCACTGAAAAGTCTCAACCCCTACTCAACTTTCCATCTCTTATATAATCTAAAGCCTGATACCAGGAAACTGGAACGATGACTGGAAACTCAAGTAAGGGTCTTGTGACTTTTCTTTCCACAATTCCACAAGGGAATAGTCCTGAATGTGGTGTGGAAGAAACATACATGAACATGCTTTTGTTTTTCCACAGTGGGAACTTCACATAATAGTCTTGTTGCATTGGTCCTGTTTTCTTGATAACCCTGACCAATATGATTGCAGTTTCTTTTATTCTAATGTTAATTTCTAATGTTAACTTTTTAGATTAGTCACTATACTTCATATAGTAAATATGTCTGTATTTACCTAGCATCCATTTATCTATCTGTCTATCTATCTATCTATCTATCTATCTATCTATCTATCTATCCTCTCTATCATCTCCCTATCTAATCTGTCATCTATCTATAATCAGTCTATCTATTGTCTATTGATCAACTGTCTGTCTTTCTGTTTGTCTAGATTGAAGAATGGCTGCAAAAGTTTCATTGGACTATGAAGCAGGGAGAGTGATAAAGATGTAAATGGAGCCTATTATTGTGCAAATAAAACTAGCCAAGACAGATGGCCATATCAGCTAGGAAGGCTTCGGGCTCAGAGTTGAACTGAAGAGCTAAGTCCAACTGTAGGGACAAATGAGAATAGTGCTGAGTCTAAAAGAATGAATGAATGGGAGTCCAGATGAATGAATGAATAAACGAATGAATGAGAGTCCAGATAAATGAATAAACAGCTGAATTGGTGAAAAGTCTAGATGTGTGAACACAGGCAATGGAGATTAGAGTAGGCTGTGCCAATACTGATACCTAGCTGAGCTGACATTCACTACCTGTTAGTCCCTTGACACACCCATTGGATGGACAGGTCAGTGGGACCACCTTCACTGCAGTGTTGGTCATCCACCTCTTTAAGTGGTGGGTCTGGATGAGGAACCCTTTCCTTAATCTGGTGTATTTATAAGTTCTCAGGCCTGTTTTACCTGATAGGATTGTAGTGCACTGATGTGTTCCTGCAGTCCATTTCCACTCGGAGGAATAAGTCATTTATCAGCCTGCCTCATGGGAGTGGAGCCAGACAGATGGTGCCTTTCACATGTCCACTCAGTGCAGAGTCATTCTCCATCTTCAAAATGCAATCGAAAGCTGCCTTTCAAATGGAATCTCCCAGGACAAGGCACAATTTTAGAAGCCACTGTTTTATGCAATAGGGAGTAACTGAATTGGGGCAGAACTTGGTCTTAAAAACAATGTGAAGATTTTCATTATAGGCTGGAAGATAGCTTAGTGTTTAAAGGCATTGGCTAGTCTTCTAGAGGACCTGAGTTTGATTCCCAGCATCCACATGGTGGATGCAACTCCAGCCTCAGGGGATCAGATGTCCTTTCTGGCCTCCAAGGGCACTGGTCATGCACAGGGTGCATGAACATATATGTAGACAGAGTATATACACATGAATATACACATATATTAAATATATCATTATCATTTGTATTAGTCTACTTATTTCTTTCCTATGGCTGCTGTCCAAGTTCTTCTATAGGCCATCACAGCTGCTCTGCTTCATGGGCAACGGTTGCATCAAGTCCAGAGGATGTGTATGCTGCAGTTCTGGGCTCCCTTCACACTAAATGAAGGAGCTATGTATAAATGGCATGATATCTAATAATTCTAGAATGCTTATAAGAAGCTGCAAAATACAGTAATGTAAGGGTTTTTAGGCTATAAGTTTGGCTACTGTGATGGAAATATAAAATTCTATGTTGATTAGTATATATAGGTGTTAATGCAGGACACATATATTACAAAACATAGGATTTATTTCTCTTATGTAAGTTCTTATGGCTATGTCATTCTCAAACTCTGGGCTCAATCCTTGCTTTGTTCTTCCATTGGAACAGAGAGAATTAGCAGGATGCTTCAACGGTTTTCTTCTCATCTACATCTCCCTAAATAATTTGCACCTTTCCTAACTTATATAGCTTAGAGGATGGCCCGTTCTCATTTATATGCCGCTGGTCCTACCTACCTGCTAATGACCTTGGGAGATGCAGTGTTTCCTTTGGAGTCTTCCTATGCCCCACAGAAATACAGGAGTTCTGTTGTGTTAAGATCTTTGAACCAGTTAAATTTCAAAGAATTTACTTGTGCAAAGGATGATACATGACAAGGAAACACTCAGAATCCGAGGTGCTTTAGAGAGCCCTACCCAGCTGCATTAGCAAGAAAGCCTCTATGGGACATGGGACAAAGCAGAGAAGCCACACAATGGGCTACAGGTAACGTGCGCTTTATTTGTGCATGAGCTGGCCAGTTGGATTTCTATGAGAGAAACTTGGATGCTTAATTATAGTGTGTACACCTAAGTTCAGTTTCTGTTGGTGCACTAAATACAGCTGTGGTTTGCTATGCAGGAACTCAGAGCAAAAAGCCAGCTCTGTAGAAATAACTAAACTCATGCATATTCAATTTAATTGTTCTTATGGAAGGAGAACAGAAAATTAGGTATTTGAGGCTCCTCAGAAGCCTATTCTGTAATTATTGCAGCCCTAGGTCATACCTGCCTAGGCAAACAACCCTTGAGCTAGACCTTGAATGAAGGAAATGACATCTCAGTCCAACAACTGATAGGTCAGTGCTACGATCTGGGAGCGAGGAATAGAGCAGGAGCTGTAGAAAAGTCCCAGTGTGACACTGAAAGATCAAAGTGGAAACACAAATGGCAGCTTGGCTCGTGAGAGTGATTGCAAGCAGGTGAAAAGGAGCATGCTTTCCCAGCTCTTGCTAGTGCTGTGCTTTATAAGTGCAGCGAGGAGAGCTGCAGAAGATGCCTCAGTAAATTTCCTCCTCAGCTGTGTCTGCCTTGGTGTGCATAGGCTGAGCAGCTATTAATCTTCAGTCTTTCAGGAGCACCACAGTAGATCAAGGATGAGCGGAGCGGGGTCTGAATTTTTAGAATTGGCTGGAAGAGAAAGGAGGTGTGTTATTCTGTGTAAAGAGCTGGGAGCCCCTGTTAAGGTAGCAGATTAAGTATCAGAGTCCTAGATGCCTCCAGGGTTTGGAGTCTACTTGGCTGTGGAAGAGAGAAGACTGGAGGGAAGCCAGTTTTCCAGAGTTTTCAGTTTCCGTGTGATAGGAGAGTGCCTTCTCTAAGCCGAAACATCAAGAAGGAAATTAGGGATGCAGGGCAGGAGATGTGCAGGAAGCTTGAAAACCATAATATAATCCCACTGTTGATTAGATGAACGGGAGTAATTGTGCTGAATAGAAGGCGGAATGGAGTAAGCATGGGCAGTTCTCCACAATTCTTGTAATTCTCATCACAAGTTTCTGTGTCCAGGGACAAACACTTAAATAGTGATGTTTGTAGACCGAAGGGAGGGACAAGTATATAGCTAGATGTGAAGAGGCAGGAGGAACAAGTCAGTGCAGTCTCTAGTTCCCTTTCCTCACCACACTCCAGGGGTGGTGGGATCTGAACTCAGTTCACTGCTGCTCTCCCTCACTGACTGATCAGAGAGGAGCAGCAGGAAGAAGCTGGGTCTTTAGCCTTCATCTTGGGCTTTGTTCGGCAAGTGCACGAGTCTAGGACTGTGACTAAGGTGTATAGAAGCTTTAAAGTACCCCCTTTGCCTTCAGAAGGGAATTTTAGTTCCTAAAATAAACCGAAAACACCTAGATTAATAGGGACCAAACATAGCAATGTAGTAACACATACACATACAGGAGATATACTACAAATATGAAGAGTTACAGAGGTCACAGACTATCCAGAGCTGAAGATAGGGATAAGGAGCTTGGGCTTGTGGGAGAGAGGGAGGTGGATGCAGGAAACGAAAGCTGCGCATGCTCACAGCTGCCAGGGCTGCCTTGCTATACTGTGAAGTAAGTGTTTTAGGGGAAGGCCACCTATGCTAGTCTCTGTCTGGGCAAAGTACTAGAGCTGCCATTTTGTCTTCCTCGGAAAGGATCTTTTCTAGTTAGAAGGGAAACTACAGGGCAGCGAAGCCCGTTCGCATCTGCTCAGCATCTGCTTCAGTATATTTCCATTGCACTTGTAAATTTCATTTGCAAAAGGACAGCCTTACAGAATTAATTCTGCCAGCAGTTTCTCTGAAGAGCAGTTTTGAGAGATGACAAGAAGATACATACAGGGGTGGTGTTCCAAGAGATAGATCACTTGCTTACATATCATCTGCTTATCCTTTTCCTTCCTGAATGGAAACGTTTGACACATGTGTTATAAAGCAGGAACTTTTCCTAGAGAAAATACCTCAGCAACAGTTGTCAATTATCCCAGTCTAAGACAGATAGTGAAACATTTATAGTCAAAACTCTTTTGCTCTTGAGACCAAAATAAACAAACGAAATCGAACAACAAAACCAGACTAAAACAAAACAAAACTAAAACTATAGAGTTGTTGCAAACTTAGTTTTTGGAAAAATATGACCAGAACTCTTGTGGGGCATTTCCCATCACTTTCCACGTTTATAAATTGAAATTTGTGCAAATGTTACTGTATTGTAGAAATAAAACATAATAAATATCACCATAGAACCCACTGGTAATGGCGTCTATGTGTGACATCTGTGTTGTATTATATCTTGAAGTTCCTGAAATAAATCTGCATACTTAACTATTTCTGTCTTAAGGATATTGGAAGAAGAATTTTTTTTTAAAGATTTATTTATTATTATAAATGAGTACACTGCAGCTGTCTTCAGACCACCAGAAGAGGGAGACAGATCTCACTACAGGTGGTTATGAGCCACCATGTGGTTGCTGGGATTTGAACTCATGACCTTCAGAAGAGCAGTCGGTACTCTTACCCACTGAGCCATCTCACCAGCCCTGGAAGAAGAATTTTAAACTTACCTTTTGTAAGCCTTGTACATAGGATCACAATTCATTGGTGTTGCTGGGTGAGAGCTTTCGTGTTTTTGAAACACTGAAGGATATAAGTGTGTGTGTGTGTGTGTGTGTGTGTGTGTGTGTTTGTGTCTGTGAGTCTGCTTATGTATGTATGTAGATAGGTGATTAGATAGATAGATAGATAGATAGATAGATTGATAGTCTTGAGAGCAAAAGCTTTCCTGTTGAATTCTAGAGAAGATGATCCAGCAAACCCATCCCAGAACCCAATCTGAGGCTCGCAGAATCAGGGACGTTTATAATCTAGTTATATACAACATTACAACATGAGAACGAATTTACTGGGTCTCCAAAAGGGCATTTTTGATTATAGAAAAACTGTCCACAATCTGAGAACTGATGTGATATTGTAAGTTATCTGCACTTAATAGTCTTCTTTCCTCCTGGGCTCCAGGTGTCACTGGTTGCGACGCTTAAGTTCTTGAACAATGAACTGAACAAGACTAACACACCAGCAGTCATACTGAAAGTATAGATTACTGACAGTGAGGATGAAAGCACAGCTCCCAGGCCAGAATGGGACCAGAGGACCAGGAGGCATGGGGTTCAAGAGCCTTGAGGTTGTTTTTGTTTTTTGGTGAGGGGGTTAGGGGGTTCTTTTATGAATTTGGGTGAAGAGAAGAAACAAGCCCCAGAGGTAAAGATAGCATAGACCCTTAATTTGATTGACATCTGGACTGTTTTAGAGAGGCGCGATTTGCACCTAAGAGGGGTGTACATCCTATACTTTTAAGCACATGGACACCCTATTGCATATACATGAGATGCTAAGTAGGTTTTTCCTGGCAGGTCACTTTAAGGACAGACTGACCAGCACTTCATTTGCACAAAACATCATTTGCCCTGTTTGTCTCCACTTTCATCAGTAAGTGCCTGATGATATTCCTCACAAGAGAGATGGATAAGGCTAAGAGCAGGTTCCTGGATACTGGACTATCCCTGGGATTGTCTCAACAGTATTAGACAATATGCAGTGTCTTACATACATCTTTTCTGCGCCCTGCTTTTCTCTTGCCCTTGAGAATTCATTTAAATTAGCTTGTGTATATTAAATTTAAGATACTTAATTGATCCTTATTTTAAATTTTATATATTACCAGGGAAGGAACGGTAAATAATGCAATTCATTCATTGTGGTATCATAGAAATCAGTCTGCTATTTTGAGAAATCTTGGAAGGGATAAGATGGCGCTTGCCCTAAGTGCCAAAACCTAATAGTTGCAATGACCTCTTGGTCTACACTATGAGACCAGTGGAGAATAATGAGTTCTGATGTAAGTAAAAGATAATGCAGAGAGAAATTTAAGAGATGAGATTAATTCGTTATTAGTTCCAAGTTCTCATTCTGAAGAAATTTTTGTTCATGAAATGGTTTTTATGAGTCTTCTGCCAAAGTGACTTCAGGATTTCTAGAGCTGTATAGACACATTCACATCTAGCGTGCTTTGTTTATTTTCTCTGAGAATCGTACATGAAGAGCATGTGGGAGTATCAGATAATAGCCACTATGGTTAAGTAGCCAGTGAATGTAAAGAATAAAGCTTATCTTGCAAATTTTCCTTTCTGTAATCTCCCTGGCCCTGAAAATACACAAATGCTGGATCTGCCAGAGATGAAGGAATGCAGGCACCATGTTTTGGTAGCACCAGAAGAGAGCTCTGCTAAGCCTGGCATTCTATGAACATATCAACATATAGGCTTAGGCTTTCTGCAGCTGGCAGTGTTTGAAGTAATGAATTAATATTGTCGAGGAGGAAAATTACCCAGAATTGAGCAAAAGGTTTAACTTCACTACCTACACAATCACACATGAGAGAGCAGACACTTATCCTAGGCGGATGGCCATTCCGCACACCATGAGCAGCCCACACTCGGCTTTCCAGACGATGCCAGCAAATACACCACCATGGGTCACACTTCAATAATCAAATTCCCTGATGCATTAGGGCTATGCTAGGGGTGTGCTCTGCTGTCTGCCTGCAGTGTGCCTGGTTGCTGCTCTTTGTATCGTCTGTCACTCCTCTGATGCATGTTACATTTCATAAGCACACCAGCCTGTTCAGACCCACATGATGATTTTTATAAGCCTGGTTAGGTGAGGTTTAAATTCAAGTCCCTGCAGCAGTCTGAAACACACTGTTTGCTCCATCCCTGTGTTATGCTTGCTTCCCTTGCGGTTCAACCTGATGTATTATTACAGCCACCGACAGTCATAAATTTTCTGGCATCAAGAGAGGAAAAGCTTTTCTATCGTCTTGTTTTGTTGAACCAGCAAAGTCTACAGAAAGGCTGGGGATAGGATAGAAAAATCCTCCTAGCTATGTGATCAGACAATGTCTTAATGTTGTGATTTTGTTTTCAGTCTGAAGCATTTGGCTTCTGATTTTCTAGGTTCATCAAGTCACTGGGTTGTGTAGCTGTGTTGTATAGGGGTGAATAAATTAAGGGTGTGGATTTGACCACGAACTAAACATGAGAAAAGTGTATGCCTTAATATGTTCTTGGATTAATAAGGATTTTGTTCAGCGAAACTAACTCTGTCCCTACATTTTGTTTTGTTTTGTTTTTGTTTTTTGTTTTTAACTACAAATGGACTATTTGAAACAGAAAGGTTTCTACAAATGGACTAATCGAAACAGAAAAAGGTTTCAAATGATATAATTAATATTTAACTTAGTTTCAACTACTTCAACTACCCCCCTACATTTTGTGGAATCATATTATTAAAATTGAATGCAAGGAATATTGTCTTTTTTTCCCTCCTAACAAATATCAGCTCTGAGAGGATGCATGGCTCTACACCCTTAAAATGTTGACAAATGATAGGTTTTGTTATTAAAATTTTCAATACATTTAAAAGTTCATTTGTTTAGCATTATGTATACATAAAATATAGAGGGAAGAATCTTTAATCATTTCTATTGCTAGATGTGTGTGTGTGTCTGTGTATGTGTGGTGTCTGTGTGTGTGTGTGGTGTGTATATGTACATGTGTGTGTAATGTATGTGATGTTTGTATGTGGTATGTGTGTGTGTGTGTGGTGTATGTATGTATGTACGTATGTATGTACGTACGTATGTATGTATGTATGTATGTATGTATGTATGTA